>SDVV010021453.1:0-13127 GCA_016164225.1 Gammarus roeselii
TTTTTCAAGAAATGGGTATGGAAGAAGACGAAAAAAAAAACTGCTAAAATTATATTATTAGTTGAAGGCTAATTGGAATCCGCATTAAGTGCCAAGTATCACTGAATTTCCTTACATTTTCTTATGAAATTTTAATTATAATGAATTTCAATTATCATAAACATGAACTTATTACGAAGGACAGTAAATATTAACCATATTGTTTTCCTTATTTAAGCTTCGATACAGAATAATTAAAATCAAACGATATGCTTTTCCCTTTGTCATCTACAGCGTTGTCTGAGAGCCCTTCTAGCTTTTCTCAGTCGTTCTCCCTACTCCATATGATCAAAGATAGGTGTTTCGAAAGGCTTTCATTGATTTAGGGCATACGCTTCAGACCAAAATTGTTTTCCCACGCAACGTAATGTCAAATCTAGGAATAGAGCCGTTGAAAACGATGGTCTTCCCTGGCAGTGAGCACGTATTATGAAAATGTGAGCAATTTCTTGCTACAAGTAGTTACCCTCATTTCGTGGAAACGAGTTAACCATAGCCTGCGAACAGTCTCTTTTTCACTTGGAGCAAAGTATCATCTGGCACTTGTCAGGTAACCCATGTTTGCCTCATGCGCTAAACACATATTAAACGCACACGTTAAAAATTACTAACTACAAATTGGTCTGAAATTGTATGACACACGGCAAACACATCTTCTCTCAGATCCTTGTATAAGAAGATCGCACTCACACAATACAAGTTTACTTCGTATCTGAAATTTTCATATACTACTTATTTTAAGTATCTGATGATTCACCATTTCTTCAGTATTCAGGTAATTTTTCCTAATACATACCACTGAAAAAGACGCGTTTGTCTGTCTTTTGTCTGTGTGCTGCCTGTCATGTTATTCACTTTATATAGGGAAAAATCTAGAGGGTCTTATATATTATAAAAAGTTGAGTCCCTCAAATATCTAATTTGTTGTATCACTAACACAACACAACATGGAACAGGTTTCTCCTTGATATTTCAAATATTAATTTGCAATTTCAAATGGATAATTTAACAGAGGGAAGACGATTCTGATTTCTCTATATAGAAGGAAACACTTGAACAAAATTGGCAATACTTTTATCCTTATACAAACACTTGAACAAAATTGGCAATACTTTTATTCACCACTTACCTCCTGTCATTGACAGGAGGTAAGTGGTGAAAATGAGAGGCAAGGACGAGGCACGACGAGGGCCCAGGACAGCAGACACGAGGCAAGAACAACGCACGACGAGTGGCCAGAACCGTAGACACGAGGCAAGAACAAGGCACGACGAGTGGCCAGGACCGCCGACACGAGGCAAGAACAAGGCACGACGAGTGGTCAGGACCGCAGACACGAGGCACGAACAAGGCACGACGAGTGGCCAGGACCGCAGACACGAGGCAAGAACAAGGCTCGACGAGTGGCTAGGACCGCAAACACGAGGCAAGGACAAGGCACGACGAGTGGCCAGGACCGCAGACACGAGGCAAGAACAAGGCACGACGAGTGGTCAGGACTGCAGACACGAGGCAAGAACAAGGCCCAACGAGTGGCCAGGACCGCAAACACGAGGCAAGGACAAGTCGCGACGAGGGGCCAGGACCGCAGACACGAGGCAAGGACAAGGCACGACGAGTGGCCAGGACCGCAGACACGAGGCAAGGACAAGGCACGACGAGCGGCAAAGACAGCGGACACGATGCAAGGACAAGGCACGACGAGTGACCATGTCCGCTGACACGAGGCAAGGACAAGGCACGACGAGGGGCAAGGACCGCAAACACGACGCAAGGACAGGGCAAGACCAGTGGCCAGAACAGCAGACCCAAGGCCAGGACAGCAAACACGTTGCAAGAATTGAATTGTTCCTATTGATAATTGATCAGAATTTTTCTTCTTCCCTAAGCGAAGCGTCGGGTTCCTGCACAAGTGGTAGTAATTGACAATTTATGGTATGGTATATCTTATATATTTCTTAGCAGTGATAAATTATCCAGTAAAAATAATAACGGTTCACTTAGCTCTCGGAAAGCAAATTCAAAACGGGAAAATTTTCCTTTCGTGGACAAATATTCCAATTACAATGGCAAGACTTCATTTCTTGTAAAACATGTAAGACTCCCAATATATCGTTTAAAACTCGTTAATTTTTTTACTGAAAACCATTTGTACACATCCGACGTCTACATATTTATGCCGCAATACATTTTATTTGAGAAATAACCAACGATAATAATCAATTTGTATTTCATCAATACGACTGTCGTTCCCGCTGTCCAAACTTCGTGTACATCGTCTTCTATCATAATTTCTAATACTCGCATAGTGGGTGGGCAGCATTGTGAACTGAATAACAATCCTATTCATATATCAATATATCTCAGATGTAAATAATATGTTGTAAGGCAACATTGTGACGTGATACGCACGTCACAATTTCATTTGCAATGAAACATATTGCATATTATATTGGTAAGCGATACAAATACAGGAACCTGAGATTTCTTGAAAAAAAGTTATAATTTTATCCCCTTGTTACTAAATGATGACTGAAGTATCATAATGTGATGAACATTTGGAAAATTAGAGAAATTTGTACGATCACTTCAATGATTAATTTAATTCAAAGATTTACTAAATTTGCAATGCGACGAAAGTGCACTTTAATACACAATGGCAAATAGTTTCCCACCAAAATTCATAGAACTTTGTTGGGTAGAACTAAAGTTAAAATGGAAATTCTCTGCACATCAGCAAAATATCAGAATGGGCTTTAGAAGAATATTTTGAGGCTCGCTTGACCCCTCATTGTATAGTATACTTCACGTTAAGTTCACTCCCGTCGTCTTCAGTTCAGTGACCGGAGAGAACTCTGTCCTCGTTTATGATTGAACTGTTTGAGGAGGTAAAGGAACTGCAGTAAGCCATAGTAAGGAGCTTACTCCGTCAAATTTAAGCTGAATATTTTGGGAGCTGTTGAACGAAGCTGACGAGGTGGTAATAAGATTGTATACTTGGCCCTACAATTTCTAGCTAAACACCTTGGAAAGAAATGAAAACCTGCTGAAATAAGTTCATATGTATGTAATATAATGTAACCAATCAACTCATTCACATTTACAATTGTATTTGTTTAACGTGTACAACACAGCACAGCCTACTTCATATATCCCGTGGCCTTGTGTAGGCTCCGGATTTTTTGCAGTTAACTTTACACAATATTAGTTCATTCCGATAACATACAAAACTAGTCGTTCTCTAGATAACAGTTTTAAAATATATTAGATTCTTATCAACTAGAATTTGCATGCAGAACAGTATTAAAACAGTATTAAAACCTGCAAAGCTATTAAAACATTAAACGCATTTGTTTTTAATAAAAAATATTGACAACTTATGCTCGACCACGTTTAAATTTACATGAAATATGATAATGAATGTAATCGTCATTGCAAAGATGGAATCATATCAATGATACAATATCTACCCTACAATGCACTTATATGACAGCAATGACTGATGCATTTTAACTGTGTGTGTCATTGGCTAAATCATTTCCGAAATCAAATTAAAATTGGAGAAGCTAAAAAAACACTTGTCACGATGCGAATATAATTTGTACGACATTGTCGTCCTCTTGATTACCCAAACATGATACTAAAAGGTACATCAATTTCAATTCAATTGATGAAGTGAAGAAAAAGCGCCCCTGGACAACATGTTTACCGTCCACAGTCCAGCATAGAAAAACTCATTGACTGGACAACAAGATCATCAGATGTCGAACTCGACCGAGTATTATGAATGAGTTGAAAAACAGAATCTGACAACAATTCTTCAATCATCATTCACTTTTTTGTTCATGATCCCACTAGCCTCCTTCAAATGTTTTTTTCTATTATTGCAGCCTCTGAGGCCGCGTTTGTCTGCCCCCTGCGATAACATTTACTTTGGCCGACCATAACAGCCATCGATTGGGCATGTTGGAGAAGGGTTATCTTCTGTACGGATAAAAATACAGATACTGACGTCAGGTCGAATCCCATAAAACGACGGCAAGACGATCCTCACACTCCTCGTATATAGTAATGCACAAATCAATACTCAGCCTTAGCGTTGAATGGCACGGCCAGGAGCCCGCATCACACATTTTGGGTCAGAAATGAGGTCCGGGATCAGTGTTATCAGCAGGGGTTGACAGCTTGTACTGTTTTACCCCTGCTGCGACTAAATTACAAGGCCCACCCTTATCCTCTCTGTATAAGTAGACGCAGGTTTATCGTAGGTTCATCCTCATAAATATTGCCGAACTGAGAGACAAACCAACATAACTGCTCTTCGAATCAGTCACCAGTGTCGTATCATCAATATCAACAGCAACTGACTCAACTGCCGATTCCGTGCATTCGCTTCTGTACACCACATAGCTCGACCCAATACACTAGCGTTCAACTCCCTGACCACTCAATCAATGTAGAGATTGATCGGCAGAACGCAACTCCACCTTCCCAAAAAACTTCCACAAACCACTCTACAAGTTCTGACACATGGGCAGCTGCTAACATACAAACATTGGACAGTTTAAAACCAATTTCTGCCCACTCCATACTAATAATACACGCTACACAACAGCTTAATGTTCATCTTATCAAAAGCCTTTTCCCGATCCACGAGAGCTCAGATCAAAGAAAACCCTTTGGCATGGTACTTCACACAGATTTGCCTCAATGCATAAATCGGACGCAAACCATTTAACACTGGTAAAGCAACACTGTTCCTAGCCAATCTCTCAATCCGTATTGTCTCATATCATTTGCATCGTCACGCTTCCGAACAACTTACTGTAACAACGCACAAACTGATACATCTCGTGTTGATGTATTGATTTTATCTCCTCTACCCCTACACGGCGTAACATGGCAAGCATTGCACCACTCAATCGGCACCCTACCGACACCAAAGATATTAGGCACCGTCCACATTTGGTGCTTACCTAGCTTTCATCTCATCTAACTCCTCCTGCTCCTCTTCTTAAGTAGTACCTGTAAAAAACCTTGCTCCCAAACCGGCATCTCTGCATCACCGCTGCCGGTAGACAATGTCAACCCACCTTTTCCGTATTTTAACTCTTCAATAGCAACTGGTATACTGGTATGTTAATTCTTTCATCAGCTTCTCCTTTTGCATCTCCTCTGTCACCGCCAACTTCACCTCTTCTCCAAACCACTTCTTGTATTTGTAGTAGTAGGAGGCCAGGGACGGGCTGAAAGTAATATATATAACGTCCAATCGCAGATGGGACAGTGTAATAGTTAGTGAGTATCTTATCACATTGTGTATCCGACTTAGTCCCTATTTAACTTGGACAGTAATTTAGGTATATTTAATTACTTCGTGGGGCATTTTAATCACTTTCTTGGGGTGTCCTTAACCGGATAGGACATGTAATGGTTAGGAAGTATCTAATTGCATTATTTGTCCGACTTAGTCCCTATGTATATCGGACAATTGTAATTTAGGTCAAGACAATCACTCCTGTTGTCAAGTTAATTACTGTAGGTACATTAGTATTGGGGTAGTTCAAACGCAAGTGGCCACTTAGTTTGCACGGGAAGACCTTTATCCGTCAATGTCACACAGAGATCTTATCTTAACTCACACTTCTCGGGGCATGCAGTAGGGTATTCCTTTGATCACTTGCCGCGTTCTGTAGAAATAGCGTTAATTCATTTGGTCATGAAGTATGGTGTACCTTTAATCACTTGCCGCGTTCGTTAGAAATAGCGTTTGTTTCATTTGGACATGCAGTAGGGCGTACCTTTAATCGCTTGGCTTACGGCTCGGTTTCGGACTGTGTATATTGATATATGTTAATTTGTCATGTAAACGGGAATTATAATTGTATTTGGTTATTTTGATTGGGTTATTTCGCACGTTAGGATGGTATGGCATGTAAAAGGATATTTGATAGTGTTGGACTCATTTTGAATAGGTAACTTATATATCATTGTTTTAGGTTTCGTATGCCAGTTGTTTTTTTATTCGGTATTCATTAGTCAAACCTTATGTGGTTTTGTTGTCATAGGATAGCGTTGCTCGATCGTTATAATTCCTAGATTATGACATATTTATCTTTATAAGTGATGACCATAGTTTGTACGTGGTATTTTATAGCACAATCGATATTGTTTGAAAAAATCCACCTGCAAGGATTCAGATAGTAGCTGCGGATACGTTCACGTATTTTCAGAAGCGTTTTTTCTGTGGACAATGGAACAAGGTTAAGATTATGTTGATGAACATTTACTAAATATATAGGTACATGGGTTTAAATAGGAACATTTTCATCATGTTAGGAACATTTTCATCATTTTTCGGACATTTTTCATCGTCTTAGGTGTGGGTTACAGTGCTATACGTTCACGCATTTTCAATACATATTTCTGGGGACAATCAAACAAATTATACGTTTATAATTTTTATTATATGGTTCTAATGAATATTTATATAATATGAACATTTGCAGATTATAACATGTTCAAGTTGACGTATTTTCATCATTCACTAGCGTACATACACCATAGACGGTCTCACCCGGCTTACGCCTCATACAGGTTAAATCCATGTTTACATTAGTTTTTATCAGCCAAAACTTATCGTTTCCTCTTTATAGTGACGAAAGGTTTATTTTCATTTTTTGGGGGGGGAATGTCAAAATGGCCATATGCAAGAGTGTTGCAGGAGTCGAGATAGTAAGTTTTTTTCTTTATATTTACTGAGGCAGTTTTTTATAGTGCGTACAGTTTGAAGCTGGCATGTTTATGCGTGAATGTTGTGTATGGTCTCAAAGTGTGGGTAGGTTTTCCGGCTATGGATGTCTCTGTATTGTTCATGTTTTATTTTGATTTGTGTCTGGTAATTGATACCCTTAGCCGTTGGCTTGTGTCCTCGGACTAGAGCAACATACTGTAGCACTTTGGTTGTAAGCAGTTGAATTCACTCGGGTAATCATTAGCTGTTTCGCTTTTCAGTGGTCTCAGCTGTCATTTTCTGGGATTCGTGGTACATGGGATGATTTTTTCGGGTAGGTGGGGAAGTCCATGTATTCCGCCTCAATGTAGGTCACGCTTTTGAACAAGATTAGCAACGAGTCTGTATCTTAGTAGATGAGCGAAACGTTGTCACCGTATCGTGGTTCCAGTGCGTGTCATAAAAAAAGCTGTAAGCTTCTGCTGTAACTTATATTTGAAGCTGATAATATTTATATCTATATTACCGTAGGTAGCCGGGTGCAATTTCGATTTGCTAGGCAAGGCAAGATGCGTTGTATTGCTTTTTCAATGTAAGTCATGTTGCATACTTGCAATTTCTTCATCGTACATGAGATGATTTTTGGGTAGTTGGAGAAGACGAAGTATCCAGCTCGAGAAGATTGCCGCATTTTTCCGCCTCAATATCGGCCATACCTTTAAACTGGAATAATATCTACCGAATTCCATTGCTACCCATACAGTATTGCAACTTCGTTGCATGTCATGTTGCAAATAGCATTTCAATGCTAGTCATTCGAGGTAAATTTAGGATATTGCAAACAAAGTTTTATGTGATATATTATTAATGATATTAGATTCGGACACATTTATTTATATTAGGGGAGAACTCTTGTTATCATTTTATACGAAAACATATCTACAAAACATATATACACACTCTGAAAATACGACGTGAGCAACTTGGTGATATATAAGTAATGACTTTGACCTCCCTCTTTTGTGTTATCCTGAGCCTTGGTATCAGACCCACGCGAAGGGTTCTTTATCTATGATATGTATATATCTCACCTGAAGCTGTCGGCTCGTCCTATCGGTGTGGGATTCATCATATGTTTTTTTCTCTGTTCTTTGGGTTCGAGAGGGCTGCTCTTAGTACACATTTTAGAAAGACGGTTACCTTTGGGAGAAGTGTTTGCAACCTTCCTAACCTAATCGTGTCACCAAAACTCAGTTTTTTAGTCATCAGCAAGCTTTTTCTCGATGCTTGTTTTTTTTATTACAATTGCATGTTTATGACATCAAATCGTTTCAGGGTTTTTCTTACTGTTGCCAACATTACCATTCACTATGTTCCCGCAGGTATCCGAAATATACCTAATTCTCCTAGCACTCAAACGTTTGAGACACGATTCCCTCCCTTTATGATTCATTTCAAACAATTTTGGAACAAAGTCAGATATACATTGAAATTTTTCATATAATTTTACACTTTTTATGCGTGTTACCCTTGCATTACCGCATTTGATAAAACCATTTCCTCCAAATTTAACAGGTTTTTCTTCACATGAAGTTTCCTTGATATCACTACAAATATTTTCAGCATTTTCCATTTCGGCTAAGGTTTGGGTCTCCTCCCGCCGTATCGAATTAGCCATTTTCATTCATTCTTCATACACTCTGCGCTTTGTTGATATAGGTGAAACACTTTTTTTACTGATCGCAACCTGTTGAGTTCTGTATATCTTATATTTTTTCATACCAAGGTCCGGTTTATTATGTTCTATCAATACACCTGTTGCATCCCTAGAGCTTTTATTTTCATGTTCATTTTCAATATAATCATACGCAAGATAATGTGGAGCTTGATTTGCTCAATTTTATCTCCGCAGTTCAAATAACACATTTCCCCGTCTATTTATTTTTAATAAAATATTTCCATATCAAACTTGGCTTACCACATTTACCACATTTACTTCAATATCACACTTGTGTTAGTGTGTCCCCGTTACCAAATGATGAGAGACACATTGCACGCTTCTATTAGTGGATCCATGTTACCAACTGATGAGAGGCAAATTGCACGCTTGTGTTAGTGGGTCCCAGTTAAAGAAAAACAATATCCTCCGGGAAGAAGAAACCCACTTCGTAGGAGCAACTTCTTTGACACACCCAAGAAAACAAGTGTTTTCAAACCCTTTAGTGAGTCGGGGTGACACCCTAATCACTGAAACCTCTTCTCAACTTCCATCCCTGCCCTGCTGAAGGAATATTGAATGCGTTGCTCCGCTGTACAGCTAATCTCAAACGTTGCTGGAACCACAGAAAGTGCCGAGGTTCTCCAGTGGCCTCCACCAATCTGCGCCCAATTTCCTTCATAATATGTTGGTTCGCCGTAAAGACATGTAGTTTTCAAGGCAATGGGCTCGAAATTAAATTGCCGCGGTAGAGCCACGTACTTCTGTAGTTGACTCGTTTATGCTCCCGCGGCAGCAGAACCCGCAGAAGCTACTGAGTTGATCAAATGAGACTCGTCATATGTGTCCACACAAGTACAATCCCAACACAAACCCATTCCGGTTTTTGAATGGAAATACTGTGATACTGTCAGGCCTCTTGCCGTCCCCTCTATTCATATTCTCCTCCCCCCATGTCCCAATAGCACCCACGCCTCCTCAGAGGCGACCACGGGGTTCAATAAGTTACTTATAGAGTACATTGACGAATTGAAGGCCGTGATTGCAATATCTTGGAGCTTTATGAACCCCTGCTACAGAACTCACTGGTAACGTGTCTTGGTCCCATGATCTATCAACCAGTAGGACGTTAGACACTCGCGTCACTGCATCCCTCGGAACAAGGTCAAAAGCCTCTAAGCTTTCAACATACTTAATGGCGGGAGAAGATCTCAGCGCATATTGTAATATAGTTATGGAGAAACAATTCTTCAACAAGACAAAAGCTTGTTGGCTGTCAAATATCTTTAAATGCACAGCCATTCGCTCCAGGTCGTCGTGATAAACACTCAGAGACCCAGTATGCCCTGCTCCGAAAGTGGATCTCCTAGCAACGCATACTTACTTATCGGAACTATCGTAACATCAGGAAACACAAATTCGAAACGTCTCTCTGTATACCCCACCTCCTGCGGTGGGTGGTCAGGAACAGTTAACTCATAGTTTCTACTATTTACCTTCAGTCCAATAGGCCGCAACTAGTTTGTTGAGTGCTATCAAACATTGAACTTTGATTCCACAGTACGGGCCACTTCACACACGCCGAGGGAAAACAAAGCCGGTCCGAACGGTTCACCCTGCTGGATGCCAGTGCTAGACTGCAACACTTCATCATCATAATACAGATGTTGTTGATTGCGAGTAACTTGCCGCTCGATTCCGATCGGTTGTGAGAAAAGTTTCCCTCCTGATACAATTAAAAACATTTTTTATGTCAATTTTGAAAAGGACTCTCAAGTGAAAACAGCCCTCTAAATGCGCCGTGGCAGCATGGGCTCCCACCTCACGCCGTCCCCTGGAGGAGAAACCCAATTTTATAGATCACAACTCTTGTTCGAGTCCCATACACAGAGGTTTAATTTCTACCTTTGTAGCCAGCCTGTGCAAGGTGTTCATAACAGCAACTGGAAGGTTACCACTGTCAATTTTCATCAAAGTGCTAATAACAGCCGTGAGAAACTGGTAATTAAGAACTCAGGGAGCTCACCCCTAAGTACCATGTTGGTGAGCTCGGTCAGAGACGCGACGACAGACACGCTCCCGTCTCCCCCACCTCTTGACCCAGCAAAACCCTAAGGGGGTTTGAACGTAAGTTGTCCACACCCCACGCGAAACCAATCTGAAATGAAGATACGTCCCTACTAATATCATCCTCATTTTCAACTGTGAGGCCCGGATAATCATCGTCCGGAGGAGCTGATAAAACCAAATCTACCGGGGCCGGTGGGAGCTGTAACTGTAACGAGTTCGACGTTGTCTCATCCTTCGGTGCCAATCTCAGAGAGCATGCAAGCTCACGAACTGCAACTCTGACGTCCTCATAAGCTAACTAGTCTGACATTCTCTTTTTCAAATGCATGTCTCCATCACGGTCATTTATTTCCACATCTCCACGAGTGCTCACTAATGTAAGCGGTTCCTCATGCAAAGTAACCGTTTCCATGAAATTATCTAATTGTCGCCGAACCATAGTGGCTAAGGGTTGACTCCCCGCATCAACCTGCTCAAGATTGCACCGCTGGAGATCCCAAAAAGTGAAGTTCATCTCCTTAACCGAAGCTCGAGAGCTTCCCTGCACCTACTTCTCCCGCAGAAATTGTTCCAAGCCATCTGCTGCTGGAATGATGGCCCCTTTGGAGATCTTAGCTAGATCTTTCATTCTAGTGCGGCATCCTGAAATGTTATTCCCAGGATCCAACAATCTCAATTCCCGTTGTCTATCGGCCTTCACTGGCCGACCTCGGCACTCATCACATAGCCATACCGAAATGCTGTCTGTCCGCTTGTGACTTCCTCCGACCTACGCAACTAAGGGGAAACAACCCTCAAACTGATTACATCACAAGATGCGTTTCCTATTATTCGCGAATCAACAACTGTTGCAGCGAATCTCTACACTCTCTATAATGATAATAATGTTTCTTTACTTGACAAGAATAAACCATTCAACTTTAGACCGATCAGTCTTTTGCCTGTCCTATCCAAGATTCTAGAAAAGGTAATATTTATCCAATTGGTTGATTATCTCTAATCAAACAAGCTGTTCAATGACTACCAGTATGCTTATCAGCGAAAATTGTCAACAGAAGACGCACTTATTAGCATCACTGAACATATGTACGAAAACTTTGATGAGGGGCAGATATCTTTGCTGCTATTGCTAGACTTATCGAAAGCATTCATCAGTGTAAGCCATACAATTCTTTTGGGCAAGCTCCGCAACATCGGAATCGACCCTACTTGGTTCAAAAGTTATCTGATGAATCGGCAACAATCAGTTAAACTCTATAACGCAACTATGTCAAATTCGACCACAGATGCCTTTGGGGTCCCTCAAGGTTCAATACTCGGCCTTATGTTGTCTCCGGTTTTTGTAAATGACATCGGCTGTAAATTACCAAAAATCAAACGAAAATGGAAATGTACGCCGATGATGTTCAAATATTGCTTTCCCGAAAACCGTCAGATCTGAATGCGCTGAAAGACGACGCTGAGACAGACGTGAGTAATCTGGAATCTTTGTATGATAAAAATGGACTCAAGCTCAACTCTGATAAAACAAAATGCACCTTGTCCGGCTCGAACACGAATGAATAGCAGTTTCAATGAATTTCTCTTTCAGGATAGGCAAATATGACATTCTTGTTGAAGGTAAAGTTATTAGTCTTGGAGTATTGTTTGACCCCGTTCTTTCCTTCAAACACCACGTAACTACTCTGTTCCAAGTTGAATGGAACACTTTTGTTCCTAAACTCCGCAAAAAAAAGGATTTCAAATCAAGATTACTGATTGTCCACGCTTTAGTATGTTTTCACATCAACTACTGTCTATCAATTTGGTGGAAATGCACCAAAACTCAAAAAAGAAAGTGCAATGTTGTATAAACCTTGCGGCAAGAATAAAATGCGATGGTAACCACAGAAAACGAGACCACGTAAGTCCTCTCCACGAAAAAATACAGTGGCTCAATATCGACAACAATCTGACCCTCCGTGAGTCGATCAGAATTCATAAAGATCTTCTAGAAAAACATTCACCAGGCAGCCAAAGGCACATAAATTCTCGAGGTGAAAAGAACAATCGATTCGCACGAATCAATGATACTCAGCACGTTGAACACAGGAAAACAGAAACTGCCTGTAGAGAATTTTCGATCACTGGACCAAAATCTTGAAACAACCTCCCAAAGCCTCAAGAACCTTAAATCCAACACGTCCTTCAAGAATAGGCCTAGTGAACATCTATTGACCGATCAATTCAAAAACGTAACTTTGCCCACAAACACAAGCTAAATGCATAATAGTAGTAACCAGATGATACTTGATCGATACCTATGTTTTCAATGTTGCTACCGATCACAATTGTCTTTGCCAATTACCATAAGTGTTAACTAGCGTTTTTTCTATTTCTATGTTTCAAATGGGGAGCCCAGCGTTCGCGCTAAAATTATTCCCGCACACGCGCACTATCGCCACTTCACTTCACCTCACTGTCATGGCCGGACACTGTCATAACCGCTAAAAATCTTTCATCCCACGTGCTTTCTACCTAACGATGATTCAGCCCACACGCATTTTCCACCACTTCAAAATCTGCCAC
>SDVV010021454.1:0-13127 GCA_016164225.1 Gammarus roeselii
AACAATGGCGTCGTTCGACTTAAGCTAAAGGTAAATGAAATTAAAGTAAACCTACAAATGACCTCAAATATAACCAGTCTGGATTTTGGTTTTAATGACATTAAGATTTATAAATCTATGTATGTAAATAATTTAAATAGGATGTCATGAAGGTTGGGAAGCGAAGGTGAGAGAAAACCCAACCACATGGTAATGATCTGCTCCAATGTATTAAGAGATAGAAAATGTCATGTTGTTTTAAGATGTGTGTGTAATAATTAATAATAAAGGTGACCTCTAAAGGATGGGTAAGCGAAGGTGAGAGAAAACCCATCCACAGCGCTTTTAACTGCT
This sequence comes from Gammarus roeselii, assembly GCA_016164225.1. Classification (NCBI taxonomy): domain Eukaryota; kingdom Metazoa; phylum Arthropoda; class Malacostraca; order Amphipoda; family Gammaridae; genus Gammarus; species Gammarus roeselii. Next base: position 334 of record SDVV010021454.1, read on the forward strand.
GAACTGCATTCCCGTGTCATTCGCCGGTTTTCCTCGCACTGGCCTTAATCTCTCAGTCCCCGCTCAGAGGTCCGATTCGCTCTCTGTATCAGGCTGATTGTAGAAATTCAGCAGAAGACCATTACCTCTTGATAAGTTGCAGACGGGTCCTCGCTTTCCAAATAGCTTCAGCGAACAGCGTCGATCAACCCTACATATTTCATAAGGGGACGTGTTCCCTATGTACTAAAACTCTTCTCGCATTTGAAAGGCACTCCGACCAAGTGCTGTCTGATGCGTTCAAACATCCATTTTAGGGGAAACTTGCTTCTAATGCACGGCAGGGAAACAAATAGTTTTGCGATACCCTTGGGTGCGGTGCTTTGTTATACAGTGCGACCACTTCCCATTTTAAAATTCGGTTTCTTCCTCGCCCCTTCTTCTTATTTTGCCTCTGAGTTGAAACATCGACGAATCCATGTTGATTGCATGGAACTGATCATTTGTTTGACTTGCAATCGAGGAGATACTTAGAGTGCGGATATTCATCTGAAGTGCCTCGCTGAACTTCGGTTGGCGGGTATCAGCGGGGGAACGTTGGGCCAAATCTTGCTAGAAAGGTATAGCTGGTGCCGAGTGTTGTGGTGTTGATACAGTGAGTAATAGGGATTTTTGTAGTGATGCCGGTCTTCAAGCTGACAGAGACGGAGTGTTGCCGACTAATCGCATACTGCTCACAGTTGCCGGTTTGTTCTTTGAGTTCGGTGTTGATACCTTCAGGGAGATTAGTTGCTAAATTCATTTCAGCTCTTGCTGCAGCAATGAAACTTTCTGCACCCGGCATCTTTTTATTATCGCTTCAGATACATCTGCCTGTGCTCTGACAAGGCCAGTACTTCCTGCAATTTCTCTTTCAAAGGTGCAATTGCTGCATCATGGAAGCTTGTGTTACAGAGACGTCACGGTTCTGTGAGACGATGTAGGCCTCATTAATATTTCTTTGACTAACAGGAGATATTCTGGCGTCATATATAGCGGCAATATATTTTCGATGTTTGCGTCATCTTCATCCATCAATAAAAGAATGAATCTTGGAATACTTATAATCCCGTAGCCTCCCTGCGTCTGAAACTCATGTTCTTGCCACTAGATGGCGCTTTGGGCCTGATTTTAACATGCAAACTCAAGGCTTCAGACGCCTTCTCTCTGTCTGGATGTACTTCTATTGCAAGTTTAATCAAGTCTGTCTGTGGAGAAACATTATTTTTGGCTTTAAAAAAACACGGATGATTGTTCACAAACATTCTGTCTCCTTCTACACCATGTAATTATGATACCCTGGATCATGAGCTGGGCAGTGAATTAAGATTACTGGCTTTATCTGATTTCCATGGTATCGATACGTATCCACTGCTTCCGTTGTAAAACAATATTGTATCTAGCAGTTGAGTAGACGCGGCTGGAGTCTCAGAATATGAGCACCCCACCACGGTACTATTACGCTCCACATCATGGACCATCGTCACAGTACGCCGTCTGTCAGAATATGCCCACGCTTGTCAACACTCACCTAACGCAATGTGTTAGCATTTTTAAAAAGGATTCAAGTGTGTAAGCATATCTAAAATTACTCAAGAGACACCCTTGTCGTGTAGCATCTATACAAATTACTTATTTAGTTAGCATTTCAACAAAGAAATCAATTGTGTTAGCATTTTTTCAAATAAATCACTACTATAACTAACGACACCCCTGTCGTGTGACCTCTATAAGGAACTATATTGTGTTAGCATCTCTACTCTAACTCTAAAGAGACAATTGTCGTGTAGCTTGTCTACGTAGAACTCAATTGCGTTAGAATCTCTGTTATAACTATTGACATCTCTGCCGTGTAGACTCTATACAAAGAACTCTATTGTCTTAGCTACACTTCCTAGTAATCTTGAATTCAAGGACCGGGTTTAAAACAGTACTCCAGCAATAGTTGTCAGGACCAGCAGGGTCCTAGTCCGGACGCAATATATACGTGAACAACGTCATTTTGTTAATGAAAATCAATGTGTGTGAAAGATCTAGGGTGTGCGTTTAACCAACATTGCCGTATTGGAAGTATTATTCCAACGGTGTCGCGGATATATTGCGCTGGTAATTACATCTATGCTGCGAATTTAAGGTGTTAGTATCAAACTGTATCATCCTGTGTCACTAATCTAGAGGGCCGATGGGCTGAGTTTTGGAACGCGTGATTTGGGCCCAGTTGGGAGTGTCTTGTTGTCATTCGCGCTGCTGGGTACCTTATTCACTCAGTGTTTATTTGCTATTAATTGAATATAGTTTATATTAATTAATTTATTGGAACATCATCCACTCCGACTAATTACTGTGTAGAATGATTACTAGGCTGTAGCCGGTCTACATGATTTGCCCGATCCACTATAAGACAGTCGTTAGGCAAGAGGCTGTGCAAATCAGTAAACTGACACCAGTCTCGTCCTGAACTCACTAATTTACTGAGAAATATGTGTTAATTGATCAACTGTAAAATAAAGAGTCTGATACTGTTTAGAAGTATCTAACACTATATTGTGTTAGAGATTCTAACACAATATAGTTCAGAAGTCTTGACTGTTAAGCTGAGGTTCTTACATTGAATATCCAGGCGATATATTGGGTCCCTGGAGCTTCACCAGTATCTGGGGCTGATGTCGAGAATATACTTCTTCCAGCGTTATGATAACATACTGATTGCACGAGGCCGATTTTTTTCTACAAATTCTTAATACCCATCGATTGACCTGATGAAATAAATCCGAATGTTATTAACATGATTGATTTTTTTTCACTCCTGACAGCTCGGAATTGTGTCCTTGTTACACAGTAAGGACAAAATTTTGCTTATCGGGCAGTCCAACAACAAAGCCTATTAATCCCTGAAGTAACTTACTTACATACCGCTTCTTTCTGTCACTCACCTGCTTCCCTCCAGACCTCCAAATTAGTCTCCAAAACCAAACACCGCCTCATGCTCTCACTGACTTGTGTCTCTCCAGATCCCCAAATTAGGCCCCAAAGCCATGCCCCGTCCTTTGCTCTCCCTGACCTCCGTCTATGCAGACCTCCAAATCAGTTCTCAAAGCCAAACCCCGCCCCTTGCCGTCACTGACCTGCGTTCCTTCAGATCCCCAAGTCAGCCCCCAAAGCCAATCCCGATCATTACTTTCACTGACCGGCGTCTCTTTCAATCACCAAATCGGTCCCTACCCTATTGCCAAGCCTCGCCCTTGCCTTCACTAATCTACGATCACCCTTAAATCATCCCCCAAATCCACACTATTTTTCGCCACGTATATCCGAAAGCTGAAGGAAATTGTTAGATAAATATTGCATAGTTTGCTCACCTTTACCGTCAATATTTTGTGGATTTCATGTTGATTTTTTTTCCTAATTTTTTTCTTTCAGTTTCTACGTGGACATCTAGTCGGGATTAATATTATATGCAGTGTCAATTGGAATTATGTGGATTTCTTGTGGGCGTTAAGTCAGTTCTTCAGTCGATATTTTCAAGATTGTTTCTAGATTTCTTGTGGATAGCAGCTAGTCGTAATCTGTTATATACCTAGAGGAATAGTCGATTGAATTTATTGAAGAAAACAATGGGAAGGAGGAAGGTGAGTAGGCATGATCGTACCACAGTGACTTGAATAAAATGGGCGAGAGTGGTGGATAGACGATTGGGGGAAGGAGGAGGGTGGTGTTGAGATGACTATTGAGATAAATGGTCGTGGTTGGCTACTGGATACAAGCCCAAGAATTTACCTTACGTGCTTTGCTTACCTTAAAGAGGCTGTCGTTGACTCCTAGCGTTCTGCTTATTGCGGGGCTAAACTTTGAATTGCCCCACTGGCACCAGGTATATACGGACTGACCTGCGTCCGTCAAGACCCACGTCGCCAGGAGACAGCTCAGGGCCCCGGACAGGAACACGAGGGGCAAGGTCAGGGTGGAGGGCAACATGATACCACTCCTCATGTTGGCGTAGGGCAGAGCAGCTTCTTCGGAGAGGGTGAAGGTGACACTGGACTCGAAGGCTATGATTGCATTGCTTGCATTCACTTGTTCTTCTACGAGGAGTGATTCAGATCGGAAAAAATTATTTATGAGTTTTATTAATATTCAAGGTTGTGTCTACAATACAAGGCCAAGCCCGCCTTGTTGCCGTCTTGTCGCGTATTGTTGCCGGAAGCGTTGGTTCAGATCTGATCGTCTGTCACCGACCAAACTTTCTCCGGCTGAGTGCTGTACTATCATTGATAATGTCCAAGTATGAGCGATCGGTTCTAATTTATCCCTGAATGGAAAACGAATGTATAATACAGTGCCGGGATGTCGTCAATAACCCGGCGGTGCTGGGTTACGCGTGGGTGACCAGACATAACCCATAAGACTGAATCACGATGCCGAGACGACATCTTTGATAACCCGGCACACGTGGTTATGGAAGCCACTGCGCCGGTGCCGCAGTGGCTTCCAGGTTGTCTCTGATTGCCCAGCGCTGACCAGTAACTTAATGACTGTAGATGCCGCACCGGCTTTTATCCGGAACAAAAATCAAGATTATGAGGATGGCATTAAACACTGTTGCACTCTTATGGCTCATGACCGCAGGGAAAATATGATTGCGTGCATTATTATTAGCTCGCTGTGTGCATACCCAGAACTATCATTTATAAGCGCACCTGAAGGGCTATTTTGCACACGGCGTTTGACTGCCCAAAAAAGGATTAAATGATGTACAATTGTTGTATGTATAATGACAGATTGGGAAATTACCGAAATATCAGAATTCACAGATGATACGTACCAAAGTCTTCGTCAGCGTGAGCTGTTCTGCAGACATCATTTGCTTCTTAGATATACATCGTATTAACTCTTAACTTAGGTTAATGAGTGAGATCGGTGCGTGCATAATTTACTTCCGCAGTGTTTTTTTCCATGTCAACTATTTGCTATTCATCAGTTTCATTTTATTGATACTTCTATGTTTTTCAGGTTTCGTATACCCAAATTTATAGCTATTTCGTTCACGTTCAATTATTGGACCCAACATGTCATGTTTAAATATGAAGTTAGTTTCAAAATATGTGTTTATGTGAGCCAAACAAATAATGAGTAATATATTATACAACCTAATGTTGGGCATTTTCTACTCAGTTTTTTTATTACATTTTTGTTGAAAGAGTAGATTGTCATAATTAAGTAAATGTCAGAGGCCCAACTTCCTTTAATTATTTTTCTTGAAATGGGTAGTCTAGTGTAACGGCTTATCTGCCATGAGACATTGAATGATGGACATTTGAGGATGTCACTATTCTCCATCGATCAGTGGGATATAAAGGCAAATTTACTCGCTAACCCAAGTTGTAAGTTAATATTATGTAAACATAAGTAGCAAATGTTGTCTTCTGAACAGCTCACGCTGACGATGACTTGGTACATTTCAACTGAGTATTTTGATATTTCTGCAATCTGCTCACATGTCCTTATTCTTAAATAATTTTTAAAAACTTGAATCCTAAAAGGAACTTTACCTCTACAGTCCACCAGTCGATGGACATTGATGGAGGACATTCTCTATCCTCCATTCCTTGATATGTGAAGGTAGACAAAAACGCTACATTGCACCGAGGATATCAATAAAACTAAGTAAAATAAGTAAGGTCTACAGACATTAACTAAATCAATGTAAATAACTCTTTCAACTGACATTTAGTAAGAAAACAGAGAGAAGGAATGTCCAACATGCGTTGGTGTATTTCACTTACGCATATAATGTTGGGCCTACGAAACCACAAATTTTGAAACTAACCGCATAATAAACATGACATGCTACATAAGCACAGCAGACACATTTCACTGAGTCATAAAATATGGGTCCGATAATTGAACAGGTTATTACGTGAACGAGATAACAGGATATTTGAGTGTATGAACAGAAGAAAAGGAATGAGAGTATTCTTAAAATGACACTGACGAATAACTAATTTAGTTGACATGGTAAATTGCATAGAGGACGTAAATTATACTCAATCATTTCTGCGCGAAGTTCAGACAGGAATAATTTCATTTACGTTTGGATGTACCTGTGCTGCCACCTATATATCCGCCTATCTATCGTAATGAGTCGATCACGTACTGAGTTATGATTCGTAAGCTGGTCAGGGCGAGCACTGATCGAAGTATGCGTTCGTAGTGGTTGCACTAATTCTAATCTGAACAATAGTGATTGCAAATGTTGATTAGTGAAACCGTCACTAATCTGCGATGATGTGCGCTCTCAGCACGACTACATCCCGTTATGCCGACTCTGAACTAACAGGTCTCTGTCTATTCAACATTGCCCTCAAACGTAAGCGTTTGCAAGCTGAATTTGATGCCGCATCTTGTTCAATATTATTATTTTACAACTGCAGTAATTCAATTTATCGCACTAAAATATTATTATCTAAGTCAACATATCTGACGCACAACAAATACAACATTTTCATTTTTGAATCCACTTATACTATAAGGAATAACACGTCAATTCATGATTAACATTCTCGAAAAAAATCTGAAATGGTGATGTGCAGAAGATCTAACAAATTTTACACGACACAGTCTAAACCCCAGTAGGTCACGATCATCGACTCTGTCTCTGATGCTGCATGTCATAGGCCTCAAATCCAGCTGCAAGAGTGAACTTATTATTAGATTTTGACTCAAGCTACTGCACGTCGTCCGTTTAGTACAGGTAGTTGTGGTTCATCACAGGTCGCCGGCCCTGACCATTGGTGAAGTGTGATCGGTTATAACTCATCACTGACTTACTCCCTAATTTCGGAGGCTGAGCGCCGTCTGTCGTCGATATTATTCAATAGAGGGTGAGTGGTTCAACAATTACCGCCATCTATAATAATTGTGCTGGAAGTGTGATCCCACAGACGGGTGCAGTGCATCTGCATTACTAACCATTAAATCCATACAAGAGCAGTAGCCTAGTGGATAGAGTCTGAAATTCGCGTCTCTAGGTACTAGGGTTCAATTTTTAATTGGTGCGATACTGCGTTTCACTTGCCAAATGGATTTAGTGACTGCTAATTAATCCCTATAGATCTCTCCCGGCAGCTGACCTCTCCGCTCATCAGCTACACCAGCAAACTGTGATCTACATACAATAATAATATTCCTTGAAACTGTGTGGTGATCAAGTAACATTAATTGTTAACATTTCAATGCTCAATTATGGACGTCATTACTTTGATGTGCTTATTTAAAGTAGAATAATAAAGGGCAATGTGTTTACATTCATTATGAACGTCGAATGCGGTTTATATGCCTGCTTACACACAATTATGCTGAGCTTCTGTAGCTTCAATCAACTTCATTGAATTATTAAACTAATCTGTGTGTCGAAGCACTGGATATAAATGGTACGAGCGACGAACCATCATCGACAACCCTGTGAAGACTATTTGAACAGCCTCTGGGTGATTATAGATAATCCAGTACCGACAGCAGGCCAACATGTCCTCTAGATAACCCAGCATTGCCGATCAATGACATCATGTCTGGTTATTATCTGTTATCACTGAATAACATATAGATAAATGCGGACTGAGGAGTATCGGGTGCACCAGGCAGATTGACAAATGCATTTAAGTGCAATCCGGACGAAGGCAAACGGTCTGCAATGCGAATCTGACTAGACAGGGTCCGTCCGCATTTACCGATGTCTTATTCAAGGATAACCCACGATGAACCCCAATATGGCTGGCAAATAACCCAGGTACACAATGCTGGGTTATCTAGAAGATGTCCGCCCTCTATCGGTGCTGGATTATCAATCATCACCCAGAGGGTGCTCGAGTCAATTTTTGTGGGTTGTTCAGATGATTTTCCTAGGTTTATTGGTGATCGTTCGTCGCTTGAACCAGTTATATCCAGTGCTTTGATACACCAAGCAGTTTCATACTTTAATTCAATTGATGGAGCTAGAGAGGCCTAACTGTTTTTGGGCAGCTATATAAGCCACGTTCGAAATTAATAATCAGTGTGAACACAGACATCTTTATTATTCTATTGTAAATTAGTAAATATAAGTTACGATATGAATAAAAATACATTTCAATTTTCTCAACAATCTCTGCTGTAGGGATTTTGAATTATATTACCATTTATGTTACTTGATCTACACACAGTTACATGGAAAATCATTGTTGATGGTTGTCCACAGAATACTGGCGTAGCTGGAGAGCGGCGAGGTCATCTGTGGAGGAGAGATTTGTAGAGGTTAATTGGCAGCCACTGAATTCACTTGCCAAGAGAAACGCAGTATTGCACCAAATGGGAATAGAACACGGGTGCCTAGAGACACGAGTCGGAGACTCTATCCACTAGGCTACTGCCCTAGCGTCATACATTATTATTTAAGCGTTAGTAATGCGGACGCACAGCACCCGTCTGTGGTCTCACCCTTCCAGCTCCAGTATTTATGGGACACCGGCGCTATGACGGCGGTAATTGTTGAAGCCATCATCAGTCAGTGACGCGTTATGACCGACCACAGTTTAACCTGGGGCAGCGCTGGGCGATCAGTGATGAGCCATAACTACCTGCACTAATACGTTTAACAGTCGACGGAGAGTGGCTGAAGTCAGAATGTAATAAAAGCTCTCTCCTGCAGTTGGGTTTGAACCCATGACATGCCGCTTCAAAGCCTGAGCCGATGGTACTCAGCTTCGGATTAATTGTGTAAAATTTGGTATTAATTCGGTGCAACTTCAAATCAGATATTTTTTTCCGATTATATTAAAGATGAATCGACGTGTTATTATTGGTGTTAGTGGTTAATATAACTGAGAACATTATATCTGAAGAGCTCCAGATATGTTGACTAGGAGTGGAATATTACTGCAGCTGTAAAATAATAATGTTGAACAAGAGGTGACTTCAAATTTAGTGTGCACACGTTTTTGTTTGAGGACGATGTTAAATAGTCAGTTTTTTGGTCCAGAGTCGCCATAACCGAATGCAGTGGGCAGAGAGCGCACATCATTGCAGATTAGTTACTGTTTCGCCAATGCATATTTCAAATTCCCTCAGTGCAGATAACTTGTGTGCAATCATTACCAATGCACACTTCAATCAGTGTGCCGTCCTGACCAGCGAAATAGTCGTATTTAACACGGGAGCAGACTGGGAATTTTTTTATTTCATTTTATTACTTTACTTATAAGCACGAGTGGTAGTAGCCCTATATAGTAGCCCTGAATGCTCACCCAAAAACGACACATTTGATAATAAACACAGAGAGCTAATCATGATGCACTCATGCATTCCCTCCCATGCATCATAAACCATCTGCATGCAACGAATTTGATGCACTCTTCTTAAGCATATGTTTTTCCGAGTGGAAGCCAGGGCAGCACTCAGCAATCGTCAAGATACTGGTCAGTGTTGGGCGATCAGAGATGGTACCTAAGCTTGTGCCGAATGTGGGATGAGTATGGGTTATGTTTTGTCACCCACACATAACCACGAGTACCGGATTATCAAAGATGCCCTGCTTCAGGATCCCATTCTTTAGGTTATATCTGTTCCCCCTCGCATAACACTGGATCGCCGGGTTATCGACAATATCCCGGTAGTGGATCATAGATCAGTTGTATCGTTCAGAGATGAATTAGAACCGATCACCCTTACTTGGACATTATCAATGATAGTACGGCACTCGACCGGAGAAATTTGTACAGCACTGAAACAACGACAGTGATTCCAGTGCGAAACATCACGACAGTGATACCAGTACGAGACACCACTACAGGGATACCAGTAAGTGAACTCACGACAGTGATACCAGTACGAGACACCACGACGGTGATACCAGTACGAGACACCACGACAGTGATACCAGTACGAGACATCACGACAGTGGTATCAGTTCGAAACACCCCGACAGTGATACCAGTACGATACACCACGACAGTGATGCCAGTACGAGAATCCACGACATTGAAACCACTAGGAGACACCACGACAGTGATACCACTACGAGACAAAATGGCAGTGATACCAGTACGAGACACCGAGACAGTGATAACAGTATGAGACACCACGACAGTGAAACTCGTCTTAGACACCACGACAGTGATACCAGTACGAGACATTACGACTCTGATACCAGTACGAGATTCACTGCAGTGATATCAGTGCGAGACATTACGATAGTGTTACCAGTACGAGACACCACGACAGTGATACCTGTACGAGACACCACGGCAGTGAAATTAGTGCGAGGCACCACTACAGTTATACCAGTACAAGACATCACGACAGTGATACCAGTATGAGACATCACGACTGTGATGTTAGTATGAGACACCACGACTGTGATAATAGTACGAGACACCATCTCAGTGATACAAGTTCGAGACACCACGTCAATGATACCATTACGAGGCATCACGACAGTGCTACCAGTACGAGGCATCACGACAGTGCTACCAGTACGAGGCATCATGACAGTGATACCGGTGTTATGATCAGCCTCCGCTAGCACATATATTGGGAAACATTGCTAACCGAACATTACCACCAAGAGCTGCGTTCTGTATGCTCGAGAAACTGTAGATCTTAGGCCTGTTAACCCTAGCTTAAGTTACACGAAGAAATCCCTTGCCTTGCATATTTTCAGTTCCCCTCCAAAAGCAGTTGGTTTCCCCATATGGATTACAGGACGTAGGAGACGTTGACGAGAGGAGGCCAATTTGGCCATCCTGTTAAATTTGAAAATTCAGCATTGTGTAGCCGGTATCCCATAACGTAGAAGGGTAGTGTTAGCTCAGCGGTATCGTATATTGTAAACAGAAAGATGGGAGGAGCCCGTAAATTAGTTAACGACCTAAGTTTATTTTGTATGCCAATAAGGCCAAGGCTTGAAGACACCACGACCTTTGGGGAGGGGCCCAGAAGGTGAGTGGTTCCCTTATTGGAGGATCACTTCATACACATAAACAAGGCCCTCCCAAATGATTTAAAAGTGCAGGTCTGAAGTATAGATCTCATATCATTCCAATAGCGGAGCCGTCGGGCGGAGGAAAGAGTTATTTAGGACAGCGACTGATATAATAATCTCGTATTTATAGGCATGTGATATTGCTATTCACCGTTAGTATGTGTTCCCTAGGTTGTTACTTAACTCTAATTCCTCAGCATTTATATCCCGTGTTTTGTATCTCTCTACAGGGTGGGTCGTTTACGCTTACGCTCTACGCTTTGCACTTACTACTTTTCTTTTTGCTGTTCATATACACTTTTGTTCCGTTGTGTCCGTTATATTACAATCAATGTTTAGTGCTATAGGGCGAGTTCAACTGTTGACATGTTACTTTGTTTCAATTCAAATAATATTATAAAACCACTGTTTAATCATTTGTACCTTGCACCATACCTGATTTTACCAAACCAAAAATAAAGTACAAAACACCTGACGAGACACCACGACAGTGATATCAGTACGAGACAATACGACTGTGATATCAGTACGATACACCACGACAGTGATACCAGTACGAGACTCCACGACAGTGACACCAGTACGAGACACCACGACAGTGATACCAGAACGAGACATCACGACATTGATAACAGTAAGAGACACCACGACAGTGATACTAGTACGTGACATCATGACAGTGATACCAGTACGAGACACCACGACAGTGATATTAGTATGAGACACTAGTGATACCAGTTCGAGACACCATGGCAGTGATACCAGTACGAGACACAACGACAGTGATATCAGTACGAGACACCACGACAGTGATCACAGTACGAGAAACCACGACAGTGATACCAGTTCGAAATACCACGACAATGATCCCAGTATGAGACACCACGACAGTGATACCAGTACGATACATCACAGCATTGATACCAGTAAGAGACACAACGACAGTGATACCAGTGCGAGACATCATGACAGTGATACCAGTACGAGACACCACGACAATGATACCGGTACGAGATACCACGACAGTGATACCAGTACGAGACCATGACAGTGATACCAGTACGAGACACCACGACAGTGATACCAGTTCGAGACATCATGACAGTGATACCAGTACGAGACACCACGACAGTGATACCAGTACGAGGGAGACATCATGACAGTGATACCAGTACGAGACACCACACGACAGTGATGCCAGTACGAGAAATCATAACGGTGATACCAGTACGGGACACCACGACAGTGACACCAGAACGAGGCACCACGACAGTGATACCAGTGAGAGACACCTCGACAGTGATACCAGTACTAGACATCACGACAGTGATACCAGTAAGAGACACCACGACAATGATACCAGTACGAGACACGAAGACAGTGATACCAGTACGAGACACCACGAAAGTGATACCAGTACGAGACAATACGAAAGTGATACCGGTACGAGAGAGACATCATGACAGTGGTACCAGTACGAGACACCACGACAGTGATACCAGTGTGCGACATCATGACAGTGATACCAGTAAAAGGCATCACGACAGTGATACCATTATGAGACAACACGGCAGTGATACCAGGACGAGACACCACGACAGTGATACCGGTACGAGACACCACGACAGGGATACCAGTACGAGGCATCACGGCAGTGATACCATTACGAGACACCACGACAGTGATAGAAGTTCGAGACATCATAACAGTGATACCAGTACGAATCACCACTACAGTGATAACATTACGAGACACCACGACA
>SDVV010021455.1:0-13127 GCA_016164225.1 Gammarus roeselii
ATATAAATATACATATATTTATATTTTTGTACGTATAAGATGATATTTATTCAATTATTTAAATATTTTATATATACCCGTAACATATCTCCCCTGTGGGCCCTTGGGTGTGAGCTCTCGGGAAGACAACATGGCTCCCTGACGACCCTTCAGGTAGTCTAGGATAATTTCTTTCGTACAGGGAAAATTTATGCATGAGAAGAGCACTGATCAAGAGGCAAAGCAGAAGTAAATCACTAAGAATGGTTTCACGAAAGAACAGAAATTGAGCGGACTAGTAATCAAACTTCTAATTGAATCTGGTCAAGGTGGGAGCGCCTAATTCCCCCAAATAATGAAACCGTCTTGCCCAACATGTGTGGGAATATGTTTTGGTTTTAACTTCCTGTTATAAGTCATATTGTGAAGACAAATATCAACGTGTTCAAATATAAAACTTCCTTCCGTGTAGGTTCCCGACCTTTCTTTTTCGCAATAGAACCCTATCATTATTGTGCCTGAACAAACTTCGAGGCGGCGATGACCAAGTTTTCACTCGAATGCCACATCAGGACTGAAAGTGGCGTCTAAAGCCCAAACTTTCGCCAGCATTGACTGACTGCTGAGTGGGCTGAATTAGCTTGTGGGCTTGTAACTCCGATGACAGCAACTAAAGAGTGGCTCAGGTGTCTTACTTCAGTAAGAGGTTCAAATTAATTCTGTTCCTACGAACATTTGCAAATTATAATTTCATTTTCTTGTTATTCAATGTAAGTGATTTCCTTTTTATAATCTTTGTGTTGAAAACTATCATCTCACTAAAATTTACGAACGTGGCTCCATGATTTATGGCGTGTGTCATTTGATTCATGCGTGGCGCTCGACAGTTCACGAGATCAAGATCATGCTAAATCGCGTCAAACAATCGTGAAATGTATTTTCTTCGAACACGTGAGTTCCCAAACTGACAGTCTGGATGTGATGGTATTTGGTCGAAATTATTCCGGCCTAATTTCGATGGTCTCTTTCGTTTCCATTCAGTGGTAGATGAGGCTTATAAAGTTTCAGTTCTCCTGGGAAAACTTTCGAGTTTTTCAGAAGGGCCTGTGGGTAGTTGTCAGATTGTAAACGAGTCACTGGCACCCACGTTGGCTGAGCATCTTATGATCAATCGCTAGACACTCGCCAAGTCGACATGACCCGACTCATTGAGAAAAGGACTGTCACGTAACGTTGCTCGAACTGTCACGGACTGTCACGTGACTGAACTGTCACGTGAACCGAACTCACTGAGCAAAGACTGTCACGTAGCGTCGCTCGAACTGTCACGGACTGTCTCGTGAACCGAACTCATTTAGCAAAGGACTGTCACGTAGCGTCGCTCGGACTGTCACGGACTGTCACGTAGCTTCGCTCGGACTGTCACGGACTGTCACGTGACCGGACTGTCACGTGAACAAAAGTCATTGAGCCAAGGACTGTCACGTAGAGTCGCTCAAAAATTGATGAGCGCTTAGTTGTCCATCTGCCGAACGATGAAGATGTGATCTAATCAGTGACTTTCGAAGTTCTCGGCAGCCTCTCACGGAGACCGCAACGGTCAGGTGTGATACCATAGGGCCGCAGGCTACAGAGCAGTTAAAGATAGCCACCCGCAGAGCTCATGGGCACCCTCCTCTGGTGTCAATCTGTAAAACGCTGAAAGCCGCTCCAGGAGGAGAGGGTAAGTCAATTTCCCCCGCTGTGGGAGTCCCTTTCTGATCCGGTAAGATCCCAATCCCGTACCCGAGAAGATGGACCGCTAGAAATGCTAGAAATTATTAGGAGTGCTGCCATGCCTTACCGAGTCAAGTGAGGCACCTTTGATCAATGGAATATATTTGGTGCAGCCCTCGCGAAGGCCTGGTAGGGTGTTGTAAGACGATTTCAATATACTGAAGTGATACAGGGTGATACCTCGCGTTCAAACGGTATACTTCGGATAACAAAGTTATTTTGAAGATCAATGCGATCGATGAAGATTGATACGATCGATGAAGATTGATACGATCGATGAAGATTGATACGATCGCCCATTCATTTTAATTCCACTCGAGTTTCATCTAACGTTACCTTGACTCTGATCCACATTACAGACATCGTTACCATTTGCTCCATTGGTACAGGAGGTCATGAACATTCTTCAGGTTCACTCATGACTGCTGTGAGACTATCTGCAATATTTATTTCAACGATGATATTAAGGGTATTCACGGAAATATTATGCCGGAGACAATTCAGTATCTTTGTATACATTGTGGAAGTTATAATCAGTTCATCTGTGCAAATATCACGGAATTGTGGTGTTTGTATTCTTACTAAAATTGCATTATGAAGATACGCATTTTTGAATAAAATATATATTTATTATGAAGACACCCATGAGTGGAAAAAATATATACATTTGCACAATATACAAAATCCGCGTTCCAACGACTTGTCGGTTGCCTCCCCCGTAATCTTACTAATGTCAGCATTCGCCTCGCGACGGTTTCCTTTTTCCACCAACTTCCTGACAACCTTCTCGTCCTCCCGTTCAGCTCCCTCATCAGGGCCGGTCATTACCTAATTGCAACATCAACAAAGCTCTAAGCACGACCCCTTACTGGAATTGTAGAGCCTAAGAGTGCTGCTGGCCCCTCGAATCAGCGCTCTCAAGACCCCTCTACAGAGCTCGCTGAGAACCCCTCGGGTCGCGGCTTTCATTACCCTCCAACGAGGCACCCTGAGGGCCCATCGGCTTGGGCTTTTAGGACCCCTCAACATGGCTCCCTCAAAACCCCTTGAGTGATGGGTTTTTGAATCCCACTACATGTATTCGTGAGGGCTCAGCGGGTCAGAGCTCTCAGGCTCATGGAGAGGGCTTCCTGAGAGCCCCTAGGGTCAGGGCTCTCCGGACCCTAGAGCAAAGCTCTCTGAGCTGAGAGGTAGGGCAAGAGCTCTCAGGGCAGTTCGACAGTTCTTCTTATGACCCCCTTGAGTCATAGCTCTAAGGACCCAACAACCATACTCCTAGAGAGCCTCTCGGGGTTTGACTCTCAGGACCCCTGAACAGGTCTCGCTGAGTAGACCTTGGGTCAGGGCTCCCTGAAACATTCATCTGGGCTCATTGAGTGCCTCAAGAAAGCCTAACAGGGTTTCCTGACGGTCTTTAGGTTTGTTATATCAGGACCTCTTAGGAGTTCTCCTTTAGAACTTCTCGGATTAGGTCTCACAGGAAACCTCAACAGGGCTCCTTGAGGGCTTTTTGGATCTGGGCACTCAGAACCCCTCGACAGTTCTCCCTGAGGGCCTCTCGGGTCTGGGCTCTCAGGACACCTCAACAGGGCTTCTTGAGGGCCATTCGGGTAAGGGCTCTCTGGACCTCTCGAAAGGGCTTCCTGAGGGCTATTCGGATAAGGGCTCTCTGGACCTCTCAAAGGGGCTCCCTGAAACACTCCGGCATTTTCCAAAGAAGGAGGCGGCCGCGGAGAAGTCCTTTGATGAGAGAACTTGATTGCATCGTCTCATTTATTACTGGGTTAGTAAAATTGCCATTTTTCATACTGGAAAAATGTGGCATCATGTAAAGGAGTTGAGGGATAAACGGATATAACTGATATGAACGTTCAAGGAAAAGGATGCTTTATACTTGCCGCATTCATACCTTTCAAATTCTGCATGTACAGAATGGTTCTGGCGATTTACATATCACCGCTCCAGGGTTTGACCTAGAATTCATCTTTGAGGGATGTTTCTCAGTGTGAACCTAGGATTTGTGGGATCGAGATTTTAACCTCTAGTCGTCAAATGTTGTTAATAGGCCTTCATTTGAGATGCTTACATTTTCCGCCTATTTTATAGTTGTGGAAACAAACTTTGTGACCTTTAAAGTTATTTACTGATACTTACGAGTAAATCTCTTCTTCGAACCTGGCTGGTCAAGATGACCGCGCCAGACTTGATCTTCGTATCCTTTTCCCCCCGATATTTTTGTGGTCTGTCATAAGTGAATCCAAATATTTTTTATTATCATTTTAGGTTGAGCTATTGATTTATTAATATAAACCTTGCTACCCAAACTGAATTGAGGATTTTTTTGATTTGTTTTATTAGCTGTACATTTTTTTATGTTTATATAATGCCAGGAAACCGAAAAACCATCATTTATTCCCGAAGGCTTTGATGTGCAAATATCAGTTTGAAATGTGTCCCATTTCAGCTGTTCCCTGCGCCAGCGTGAAAGTTTTTCATCATTTGAGTTATTGGTCAGAAATACCCTGTCCTTTCGTCACCAGCTTTTCCATATCCTGAAACTTGAACCTAAAATTTGTCTTTCATTCATCCTCTCTTCATGACATATGGGAAAGGTCAGAATGACGGTAAAGGATAAAATATAATTTATTGTTTGCACCGCTCTGTTGAAAAAAATGTTTTCGGACGATAAATCTCACAAAGTCAGATGTAGCTGTTAATTAAATCAAACTCCAAACACCAGCTTCACTTGTAGTTCTCAGTAGCCTGGAATGCGGGGCGTTATGGATATTTGTAGTTGGGCTGTTCCACAATTCCCAGTGATGTATCCATGATACAAGCTTCATACCAGCTATATCAAGAATTATTGAATGAGTTGTAAACACATGTAACCTCCCGTCCAGAGTATCAGAATTCCCCAACCCACTGTCACCCCATTCATCCCTACTTGCCCCCCAAACGAATTGCGGCGATAAATCTGCCCGAAGCAGAATTGCTGGCGGCAAATTGCAACCCAACGACATTAGCATTCAAACATGAGGGCCGAGTCAAACACCCTAACAGTCAAACACACGAGGACATTGGTTGGCGCAGGGAGTTACGGTAGACTGGCCGATTACCTTGCAATCACTATTCCAAAATAGACCATTTCTATTATGGAAGTGAAAAATAGTTTGACATTTACACTTTCTCAAAGGTTATAAGCGTTCTGTTCAGATTTTTGCTACTATATTAGATAAAAGTGGATCTGTGGGTATTGAGAAAGTGAAAACAGTTTTTACGAATTTGACTAAGACATTAAATCAAGCTTCATTGGTCTCACTAGTGTTTTTGTTTAAATAATAAGTAATCATATCTTTTGAGACAACGAACGTTTGACAGGTTCAGTGACTAGGGAAGGAATTATGGTGAAAGTTTGATCTAGTTGAATACCATTTATTTTGAAACAAAGAACATATTGTTGACCCAGGAAACTAGAAAAAGGTAATTAATAAATAGCCGAACGAAAATCAACAACAATGTACATAACACCAAACCCGTCATTTCAATAGATAACGGGAAATCAAATAACAAAGTTCGTAATTATTTTCGTTTGAAAACGAAAAAAATCTGCTGTGGTCAATCGCTACAACTAATCAATTGCGTTCCTACAGGAAAGGTAAGTCGTTAACCTAGTTCGATAACACAGCAGTTTATTCGGAGAACATTAAAGGAAAAAAGCATCAAGGATAAAAAAGGGCACCTGTCGATTTGCAATATGGCTTGGTGGGAGTTCATCTAGGATCGCTATCTCCAGTAGCAATTATGGTCGTCATCTCTAGAGCTATTGGGGTCGCTATTTCTAGAGTTATTGGGGTTGTTATCTTTTGAACTATTAGGGTCGCTATCTCTGGAGCTATTATGGTCGCTATCTCTGGAACTATTGGGGTTGCTATCTTTAGAGCAATTAAGGTCGATATCTCTCGAGCTATTAGAATTGCTATCTCTAGAGCTATTAGGGTTGCTATCTCAAGTGCTATTAGGGTCACTTTCTCTAGAGCTATTAGGAACGCCATCTATAGAGCTATTGTGGTTGCAATCTCTAGAGCTATTACGGTTGCTATCTCTGGAGCTATTAGGTTCGCTATCTCTGAAGCTATTAGCGCCACCATATCTAGAGCTATTAGGGTCGATAACTCTAGAACAATTAGGGTCGCAACCTCTCGAACTAATAAGGTTGCTATCTCTAGAGCTATTAAGGTTGTTATATCTAGAGCTAATGGGGTCGCTATCTCTGGAGCTATTAGGGTTGCTATCTCTAGATCTATTAGGATTGCCATCTCACGTGCTATTAGGGTTACTTTCTCTAGAGCTATTAGGGTCGCTATCTCTGAAGCTATTAGGGTCGCTATCTCCAGAGCTATTAGGGTCGCTATCTCTGGATCTATTAAGCTCGCTAACTCTGGAGCGGTTAGGGTCACTATCGCTAAAGCTATTAGGGTTGCTATCTCTAGAGCTATTAGAGTCGCTATCTCTGGATCTATTAGGGTCGCAATCTTTAGAGATATTAGGGTTGCTATCCCCAGAGAAATTAGGGTTGTGGTCTCCAGAGCTATTAGGGTCTCTATCTATAGAGCTATTAGGGTCGCTATCTCTGGAGCTATTACGGTCGCTATCTCTAGAGCTATTAGGGTCGCCATCGCTAGAGCTATTAGAGTCGCTATCTCTAGAGCTATTGGGGTCACTATCTCTAGAGCTATTAGGGCCGTTATCTCTGGAGCAATTAGGGTCACTATCTCATCAGCTATTGGGGTCGCTATATCCATAGCTATTAGGGTTGTTATCTCTAAAACTATTAGGGTCGCTATATCTAGAGCTATTAGGGTCGCTATCTCATGGACTATTAGGGTCGCTATCTATAGAGCTATTTGGCTTGCTATCTCTAGAGCTATTAGGGTCGCTATCGCCAGAGCTATTAGGTTTGCTATCTCTAGAACTATTGGAGTCACTATATCTAGAGCTATTGGGGCCTTTATCTCAATAGCTATTAGGATTGCTATCTCTAGAGCTATTAGGGTCGCTATCTTTAGAGCTATTAGGGCCGCTATCTCCAGAGCTATTAGGGTCGATGTCTCTAGAGCTATTGGGGTCGCTATCTCTTGAGCTGTTAGGGTCGCTATCACTAGATCTATTAGGGTCGCTATCTCTAGAGCTATTGGGGTCGCTATCTATATAGCTATTAGGTACGCTATCTGTAGAGCTATTAGTGTTGCTATCTCTAGAGCTATTAGGGTTGCTATCTCTGAAGCTATTAGAGTCGCTAACTCTAGAGCTATTGGGGTCACTATCTCTAGAACTATTAGGGTTGCTATCTCTAGAGCTATAAAGGTCGCTATATTTAGAGCTATTAGGGTTGATATCTCACGAGCTATCAGGTTTGTTATCTCTAGAACTATTATTGTCGCTATCTCTTGAGCTAATAAAGTCGCAATCTCTAGTCATTAGGCCCGCTATTTCTTGAGCTATTAGGGCTGCTATCACATGATCTATTAGGGTCGCTATCTTTAGAGCTTTTAGGGTTGCTATCTCATGAGCTATCAGGGTTGTGATCTCTAGAGCTATTATTGTCGCTATCTCCTAGCTAATAGGGCCGCAATCTCTAGAGCTATTAGACCCGCTATTTCTAGAGCTATTGGAGTCGCTATCTCAAGAGCTATTAGGGTCGCAATCTCTATAGCTATCAAGGTCGCCATCTCTAGAGACATTAACGTTGCTGTCTCCAGAGCTATTAGGGTCACTATCTCAAGAGCTTCTAGGCCCGCTATTTCTTGAGCTATTAGGGCTGCAATCATATGATCTATTAGGGTCGCTATCTTTGGAGCTATTAGGGTTGCTGCCTCCAGAGCTATTAGAGTCACTATCTCAGGAGCTTTTTAGGGTTGCTATCATTAGAACCATTAGGGTTTCTATCTCTGAGGATATTAGGGCCGCTATATCTAGAGCTATAAGGGTCGCTAACTGTAGAGCAATTAGGGTCGCTATCTCTCGAACTATTAGGATTGCTATCTCTAGAGCTATTAAGGTTGCTATATTTAGAGCTAATGGGGTCGCAATCTCTAGAGCTATTAGGGCCGCTGTCTCTAGAGCTATCAGGGTCGCAATCTCTAGAGCATTCAGGATTGCTATCTCTAGAAATATTGGGGTCGCTCTCTCTGGAACTATTAGGGTTGCTATCTCCAGAGCTATTAGGGCTGCTATCTCTAGAGCTATTAGAATTGCTATCTCTAGAGCTATTAGGGTAGTTATCTCATGAGCTTTTAGGGTTGCTTTCTCTAGAGCTATCAGGGTTGCTATCTCTAGAACTATTGAGTCGCTATCTCTAGAGCTATTAAAGTCGCTATCTCTTTAGCTATTAGGATTGCTATCTCTAGAGCTATTGGATTCGATATCGCTAGAGCTATTGGGGTCGCTATTTCTATATCTATTAGGGTCGCTATCTTTAGAGCTATTGAGATCGCTATCTCTAGAGCTATTATGGTCGCCATCTCGTGAGCTATTAGGGTTGCCATCTCGAGAGCTATTAGGATCGCTATATCTGGAGATATTGGCGTCGCCATCTCTAGAGCTATTAGGGTCGCTATCTCTAGAGCTATTATTGTCGCTATCTCTAGAGCTGTTCGGGTCGATATCGCTAGAGCTATTAGGATTGCTATCTCTAGAGCAATTAGGATCGCTGTCTCTAGAGCAATTAGGGTTGCTATCTCTGGAGCTATTAAGGTCGCTAGCTCTAGATCTATTAAGGTTGCTAGCTCTAAAGCTATTAGGGATTAGGGTCGCAATCTCCAGCGCTATTAGGGTTGCTATCTTTAGAACTATTAAGGTTGCTATCTCTATAGCTATTGGGGTCGCTATCTCAAGAGCTTCTAGGGTCGCTATCTCTAGAGCTATAGGGGTCGCTATCACTAGAGCTATGAGGGTCGCTATCTCTATAGCTATTAGGTTCGCTATCTCATGAGCTATTAGAGCTATTGGGGTCGCTATCTCTTGAGCTGTTAGGGTCGCTTTCACTAGATCTATTAGGGTCGCTATCTCTAGAGCTATTAGGGTCGCTATCTCGTGAGCTATTAGGGTAGCTATCTCAAGAGCTATTAGGGTCGCTATCTATAGAGCTATTAGGGTAGCTATCTCTAGAGCTATTAGGGTTGCTATCTCTAGAGCTATTGGGGTCGCTATCTCTAGAGCTATTGGGGTCGCTATCTCTATAGCTATTATGGTCGCTATCTCTAGAGCTATTAGGGTCGTTGTCTCTAGAGCTATTATTGTCGCTATCACTAGAGCTACTGGGATCGCTATCTCTAGAGCTATTAAGGACGCTATTTGTATAGCTATTAGGGTCGCTATCTCTTGAGCTATTGGGGTCGCTATGTCTATAGCTATTTGGGTCGCTATCTTTAGAGCTATAAGAATCGCTATATCTAGAGCTGATATGGTCGCTATCTCTAGAGCTTTTAGGGTTGCTATCTCTAGAGCTATTGGAGTCGCTATCGCTAGAGCTATTGGGGTCGCTATCTCTATATCTATCAGGGTCGCTATCGCTAGAGCTATTGGGGTCGCAAGTTCTAGAGCTATAAGGGTTGTCATCTCATGAGCTATTAGGGTCGCTCTCTCTAGAGCAATTATGGTAGCTATCATTGGAGATATTGGGTTCGCTATCTCTAGAGCGATTAGGGTCGCTATCTCCAGAGCTATTAGGGCTGCTATCTCATGAGCTGTAGGGGTCGCTATGTCTAGAGCTATTAGGGTCGCTATCTCTAGAGCTATTATGGTCACTTTCTCTAGAGTTATTAGGGTAGCTAACTCTAGAACTGTTAGGGTCGCTATCTCATGAGCTAATGGGGTAGTTATATTCATAGCTATCAGGTTTGTCATCTGTGGAGCTATTAGGGTCGCTATCCTAGAGCTATTAGGGTTGCTATCTCTAGAGCTATTAGGGTTGTTATCTCTAGAGCTATGAGGGTCGCTATCTCTAAAGCTACTAATGTCGCTACCTCATGAGCTGTTAGGGTTGCTATCTCATGAGCTAATAGGGTCGCTATCTGTAGAGATATTAGGGTTGCCATCTCTAGAGCTATTGGGGTCGCTATCTCTAGAGCTATTGAGGTCGCTATCTCTATAGCTATCAGGATTGCTATCTGTAGAGCAATTAGGGTCGCTATCCCTAGAGCTATTAGGGTTGCTATCTCTAGAGCTAATAGGGTTGTTATCTATAGAGCTAATAGGGTCGATATCTCTAGAGCTCTTAGGGTCACTATCTCTAGAACTATTAGGGTCGTTATATATAGAGCTATCAGTGTCGCTCTCTCAAGAGCTACTGGGGTCGCTAACTCATGAGCTGTTAGGGTTGCTATCTCATGAGCTATCAGGATTGCTATCTGTAGAGCTATTAGGGTCGCTATCCCTAGAGCTATTAGGGTTGCTATCTCTAGAGCTGTTAGGTTTGTTATCTATATAGCTAATAGGGTCGATATCTCTAGAGCTAATAGGGTCGCTATCTCTAGAGCAATTATGATCGCTATCATTGGAGCTATTGGGGTTGCAATCTCTAGAGCTATTAGGGTCGCTATCTCTAGAGCTATTAGGGTCGCTATCTCATGAGCTATTGGGGTCGCTATGTCTATAGCTATTAGAGTCGCTCTCTTTAGAGCAATTATGGTCGCTATCATTATAGCTATTGGGGTTGCAATCTCCAGAGCTATAAGGGTCGCTATCTCTAGAGCTATTAGGGTTGCTATCTCTAGAGCTATTGGGGTCGCTATCTCTATAGCTATTAAAGTCGCTATCTCTCTAGCTATCAGGGTCTCTATCTATAAAGCTATTGGGGTCGCTGTCGCATTATCTATTAGGGTCTCTGTCTCTAATGCTATTAGGATCGCTATCTCTGGGGCTATTATGGTTGCTATCTCTAGAGCTGTTACGGTTGCTATCTCTAGAGCTATTATGGTCACTATCTCAAGAGCTATTGGGGTCGCTATTTTTAGAGCTATTAAGGTCGCTATGTTCAGAAATATAAGGGTTGCTATCTCACGAGCAATCAGGGTTGTTATCTGTAGAGCTACTATTGTCGCTATCTCTTGAGCTAATTGGGTCGCAATCTCTAGAGCTATTAGGCCCGCTATCTCTAGAGCTATTAGGGTCGCGATCTCTAGAGCTATTAGGGTTGCTATCTCTAGAGCTATTGGAGTCGCTATCTCTATAGCTATTTTTGTTGCTATCTCTAGAGCTATTAGGGTCGATATCTCTAAAGCTATCAGGGCCGCTCTCTCTAGAACTATTAGGGTTATATCTCTAGAGCAATTAGGATCACTATCTCCAGATCTATTAGGGTTGCTATATCTGGAGCTATTAGGGTCGCTATCTCTAGAGCGATTAGGGTTGCAATCTCTAAAGCTATTAGGGTTAGTATCTCTGAAGCTATTAGGGCTGCTATATCTAGAGCTATTGGAGTCGCTCTCGCTAGATCTATTGGGGTCGTTATCTCTATATCCATTAGGGTCGCTATCGCTAGAGCTATTGGGGTCGCTATCTCTAGAGCTATTAGGATCGCCATCTCTTGAGCTATTAGGGTCGCTCTCTCTATAGCAATTATGGTCGCTATCATTGGAGCTATTGGAATTGCTATCTCTAGAGCTATAAGGGTCGCTATCTCTAGAGCTATTTGGGTCACTATCTCTAAAGCTTTAGGCTCGCTATCTCTAGAGCTATAAGGGTAACTTTCTCTAGAGTTATTAGGGTAGCTAACTCTAGAACAATTAGGGTCGCTATCTCAAGAGCTAATGGGGTCGCTATCTCTAAAGCTATCAGGCTTGCTATCTGTAGAGCTATTAGGGTCGCTATTCCTAGAGCTGTTAGGGTCACTATCTCTAGAGCTATTAGGGTCACTATCTCTAGAACTATTAGGGTCGTTATATATGGAGCTAATGTTATGTTACAGAATTTTCAAGTTGGATAATTGGGCAAATCAGGGTTGAATGAAGACACATTGGTTTTATATTTGTCTTTTTGTAGTAGTTGACAAGGCAAAGGTTATTCTAACAATAGAATACTGAGTATAAACACAAGTGATTAACAGCCAAAGATATGTAACACGCGTAAGACGAGCGTGTGGTGGAGAGTGTGTGTGCCTATAGCGAGGGAGTGTGTAGAGTCTACCACCGATGCCCAGCTGCCGCTGCCGAGAGAGTCTGGGGTGTGAGTGTCCTACCTTCAGTGGCTCGGCTGCCCCTGAAAGCCAAGTGGGTGGGCCATGATCATGAAATTGAAAAAGATCCTCCAATCGAGGGAGAGGATTCACCCTTTTGGGTCATCTAAGAGGCGGGCCTTCTAATACAGAGACCCCATTGGCAGATATACGATTGAGTCTTATAACGGATTTTGTGGCTCCTCCCATCTTAAAACAATAGAAATAACCCGGCGTTAAACACTGGTATAGTTTCTAGTTTCCCCTTCCCTATCGATGACACGCATATGGCCCTGTGAATGACCCTGCATTCGTCACTGTCTTTTACGTTATACAATCCGAGAAAAGGCCACCTGCTTCAGTGAAAACAAACATCGGAGGGGAATTAATATATGCCAGGCAAGGGACATCCATGAAATTTGAGCTCTAAGAGTTAAAGAGTCCTAAGTCCTTCACTGCTTCAAGGGACACACTCTACGCGTCCCTCGATAAAATAGTGTTCGTTACAAGTCTTTTTGTATATAAACATGTGCCAGATGAGGCCAATCATAACACCTCCCTTTCTTATTTGACTGATGTGTCCTCACATCTGAGCTCTTTGTTTGCAAGTTTTGACATAGCTGCGTGGAGTTTTTAAACATGACTGTATGTAATACAGAGTGCTAAAAGATTGGTTGTATTATTTATACGTTTCTATTATTCTGTCGAGAAAAAAAACAATTCTCTAACCGTGTGATTTCTTGCAGCATAAACATTTATGGCATGTTTCGCACGGCTCGATCATCTGTTTTTAAAAAAAAACTCGCTGAACATTTAGTACATGGCGGCCAATTTATATATATAGCTGAATGCAATTTTTAATAAAACTTTGATATTTTGCTTAGGGCATGGAATGCAAAATTTTAATCGAACTTTGATATTTTGCTTATGGCATGGAATGCAAATTTTTAATTGAACTTTGATATTTTGCTTAGAGCATGGAATGCAAATTTTTAATTGAACTTTGATATTTTGCTTAGAGCATGCCACCATGTGTTAGACTCTCTCTGTACCAATCTTTGCAGCGTTATTTTTACAACGGAAAGATGGGATAGATACTTGTCTGTTAGTTACATTGTATTATTTTGCTCATTTCAGCGTATGTTGGTTCAAGGTACCG
>SDVV010021456.1:0-13127 GCA_016164225.1 Gammarus roeselii
GTACCATTGAGACTGACATACTTTCAATGAAGCTCCACACGACAGTACCATTGAGACCGATATACTGTCTATGGTGCTCCACACGACAGTACCATTATAACTTATTTACTGTCAATGGGGCTCCACACGACAGTACCATTAAGACTGATATAATGTTAATGGTGCTCCACACGACAGTACCATTAGGACCGATATACTGTCAATGGTGCTCAACACGACAGTACCATTGAGAGTGACATATTTTCAACGAAGCTCCACACGGCAGTACCACTGGGACCGATACACTCAATGGTGCTCCACACGACAGTACCATTGAGAATGACATACTTTACATGAAGCTCCACACGACAGTACCATTGGGACCGATATACTGTCATTGTTGCTCCACACGACAGTACCATTGAAACCAATATTCTGTCAATGGTGCTTCACACGACAGTACCATTGAGACCGATATACTGTCAATAGGTCCCCACACGACAGTACCATTAGGACCGATATATTATCAATGGTGCTCCACACGACAGTAAAATTGAGACCGATATACTGTCAATTATGCTCTACCCAACAGTACCATTGGGACCGATACACTGTCAATGGTGTTCCACACGACAGTACCATTGAGACCGGTGTACAGTCAATGGTGCTTCACACCCAAGTACCATTGAGACCGATATACTTTCAATGATGCTCAACACGGCGTTACAATTGATACTGATACACTGACAATAGTGCTCCACATGCCAGTATCATTGAGACTGATATACTGTCAATAGTGCTCCACATGACAGTACCATTGAGACCGATATACTGTCAATGGTGCTCTACATGACTGTACCATTGAGACCGATATACTGTCAATGACCCTCCACACGACATTGCGATTGAGACCGATATTTTGTCAATGATGCTCCACACGACGGTAATGGTGCTCCACACGACAGTACCATTGAAAACTATATACTGTAGATGGTGTTTAATACGGCAGTACCATTGGGACCGATATACTGTCAATAGTGCTCCACACGACAGCGCATTGGGACCGATATACTGTCAATGGTGCTCTAATGAATGTACCATTGACACCGATACACTGTTAATAGTCCTCCACACGACAGTGCTATAAAGACCGATATTCAGTCGATGGTGCTCCAGATGACGGTAATGGTGCTCCACACGACAGTACCAACGAAAACGATATACTGTAAATGGTGTTTCATACGACAGTACCATTGGGACCGAAATACTGTCAATGGTGCTCCACACGACAGTTTATTGGAACCGATATACTGTCAATGGTGCTCCACACGACAGTACCATTGGGACCGATGTACTGTCAATGGTGCTCCACTCGACAGTACCATTGAGACTGACATACTTTCAATGAAGCTCCACACGACAGTACCATTGAGACCGATATACTGTCTATGGTGTTCCACACGACAGTACCATTGTAACTTATTTACTGTCAATGGGGCTCCAAACGACAGTATCATTAAGACTGATATAATGTTAATGGTGCTCCACACGACAGTACCATTGGGACCGATATACTGTCAATGGTGCTCCACACGACAGTCCATTGGAACCGATATACTGTCAATGGTGCTCCACACGACAGTACCATTGAGACTGATATACTGTCAATGGTGCCCCACACGACAGTACCATTGAAACCGATGTACTATCAATGATGCTCAACACCACTGTACCATTGCGACCAATATACTGTCTTTGGTGCTCCACACGACAGCACAATTGATACCGATAGACTACCAATGGTGCTCTACACGACAGTACCAATAGGACCAATTTACTGTCAATGGTCCTTCACACGACCTTGCCATTGAGACCGATATACTGTCATTGTTGCTCCACATGACAGTACCATTAAGACCGATATACTGTCAATGGTGCTTCACACGACAGTACCAATCCGACCAATATATTGTCTATGGTGCTCCACACGACAGTACAATTGAAAACAATATTCTGTAAATGATGTTCCATACGACAGTACCATTGGGACCGATGTACTGTCACTGGTGCTCCACATGACAGTACCATTGAGACCGAAATACTGTTAATGGTGCTCCAGACGACAGTACCGTTAACACCGGTACACTGTCACTGGTACTTCACACGACAGTATCATAGAGACCGATATACTGTCAGCGATGCCCCACACGACAGTACCATTGAGACCGATAAACTGTCAATGGTGCTCAACACGAAGGTACTATTGAGACAGATACACTGTCAATGGTGCTCCACACGACAGTACCATTGAGAACGATATACTGTCAATGGTGCTCCACACGACTGCACCATTAAGACCGAAATACTGTCAATGGTGCTCTACACGACAGTACCATTGAGACCGATATACTGTCAATGGTTCACCACACAACAGAAGCCTTGAAACCGATACACTGTCACTGGTACTTCACACGACAGCACCATTGTGCCCGATATACTGTGAATGGTGCTCCACACGACAGTACCATTGGGACCGATATACTGTCAATAGTGCTCCACACGACAGTACCATTGCGACCAATCTACTGTCAATGGTGCTCAACCCGTCGGCAGCCTTGAAACCGATATACTGTCAATGGTGCTTCACACGACAGTACAATTGAGACCGATAAACTGTCAATGGTGTTATAGACGACAGTACCATTTAGACCGATGTACTGTCAAAATGATCAACACGACAGTACTAATTGAAACCGATATACCGTCAATGGTGTTCTACAATACAGTACCATTAACACCGATATACTGTCAATGGTGCTTCACGCCACTGTACCATTGAGACCGATATACTGTCAATGGTGCTCCATACGACAGTACCATTATAACTTATTTACTGTCAATGGTGCTCCACACGACCGTACCATTTAGACCGATATAATGTCAATGGTGCTCCGGAGGACAGTACCATTGAGACCGATATACTGTCAATGGTGATCCACACGACAGTACTATTTAGACCGATATAATGTCAATGGTGCTCTACAGGACAGTATCATTGAGACCGATATACTGTCAATGGTGCTCTACACGACTGTACCATTGGGACCAATTTACTGTCACTTGTGCTTCACACGATCGTGCCATTGAGACTGATATAATGTCATTGTTGCTCCACATGACTGTACTATTGAGACCGATATTCTGTCGATGGTGCTCCACACGACAGTACTATTGAGACCGATATACTCTCAATAGAGCTCCACACGACATTACCATTTAGACCGATATACGGTCAATGGTGCTCCACACGACTGTAAAATTGAGACCGATATACTGTCTATTATGCTCCACCCAATAGTACCATTGGGACCGATATACTGTCAATGGTGCTCCACACGACAGTACCATTTATATTGATATAGAGTCAATGGTGCTCCACACGTGAGTACCATTGAGACCGATATACTTTCAGCGGTGCTCAACACGGCAGTACTATTGAGACTGATACACTGACAATAGTGCTCCACATGACAGTACCATTGAGACCGATATAGTGTCAATGGTGCTCCACACGACAGTAACATTGAGACCGATATATGGTCAATGGTGCTCCACACGACAGTACCATTAAGATCGATATAATGTCAATGGTGTTCAACACGACGTACCATTGCGACCGATATACTAGTAATGGTGTTCCACACGGCAGTACCATTGGGACTGATATACAGACAATGGGGCTCCACACGACAGTACCATTGAGACCGATATACTGTCAATGGTGCAACACACGACAGTACTACTGAGACCGATAAACTGTCAATGGTGCTCAACACGACAGTACCGTTAAGACCGATTTACTGTCAATGTTGCTCCACAGTACAGTACCATTGAGACCAATATACTGCCAATGGTGCTCCACACGACAGTACAATTGAGAACGATATACTGTCAATGGTGCTCTACAATACACTACCATTAACACCGATATACTGCCATGGGTGGTCCACACGACAGTACCATTGAGACCGATATATTGTCAATGGTGCTCCACACGAAAGTACCATTGAAACCGATATGCATTCAATTTGTCTCCAAACGGCAGTACCATAAGGACCGATCTACTGTCAATGGTGCTCCACATGATAACATCATTGAGACCGATAAACTGTCAATGGTGCGTTACACGACAGTACCATTGAGACCGATATACTGTCAATGGTGCTCAACACGACAGTACCAATGAGACCGATATACTGTCATTGGTGCTCCACACGTAAGTACCATCAAGACCGATATACTTTCAAAGGTGCTCAACACGGCAGTACTATTGAGACTGATACACTGACAACAGTGCTTCACATGACAGTACCATTGAGACCGATATACTGGTGATGGTGCTCCACAAGACAGTATCATTGGGACTGATATACTGGCAATGCTGCTCCCCACGACATTTCCATTGAGACCGATAAACTGTCAATGGTGCTCAACACGACAGTACCAATATGACCGATATACTGTCAATGGTGCTCCACACGTAAGTACCATTAAGACAAATATACTGTCAATGGTGCTCAACACGGCAGGACTATTAGGACTGATATACTGACAATAATGCTCCGCATGACAGTACCATTGAGACCGATATACTGTCAATGGTGTTCAACACGACAGTACCATTAGGACCAATTTACTGTCAACGGTGCTTCACACGGCAATACCATTATGACCGATATAGTGTCAATGCTGCTTCACACGACAGTACCATTGACCCCGATATACTAGCAATGATGCTCCACACATTGCTAGTATATCGGGGTCAATAGTGCTCCACACGACAGTACCATTGAGACCGATATACTCTCAATGGTGCTCCACAACATATTAGCCTTGGAACCGATATACTGTCAATGGTGCTCCACACGACAGACCATTGAGACCGATATACTGTCTATGGTATTCCACACGACAGTATCATTGAGACCGATATACTGTCAATGGTGCTCCACGGCACTGTACCATTGAGACCGATATACTGTCAATGGTGCTCCATACGACAATACCATTATAACTTATTTACTGCCAATGGTGCTCCACACGACAGTACCATTAAGACCGATATAATGTCAATGGGGCTCCACAGGACAGTACCATTGAGACCGATATACTGTCAATGGTGATCCACACGACTACCATTAAAACCGATTTACTATCAATGGTGCT
This sequence comes from Gammarus roeselii, assembly GCA_016164225.1. Taxonomy (NCBI): domain Eukaryota; kingdom Metazoa; phylum Arthropoda; class Malacostraca; order Amphipoda; family Gammaridae; genus Gammarus; species Gammarus roeselii. The sequence continues at coordinate 5,206 of SDVV010021456.1, forward strand.
CTACACAACAGTACCACTAGGACCATTTTACTGTCAGTGGTGCTTCACACGACCGTGCCATTAAGACTGATGTACTGTCATTGTTGCTCCACATGACAGTACCATTGAGACCGATATTCTGTCAATGGTGCTCCACACGACAGTACCATTGAGACTGATAAACAGTCAATGGTTCTCCACACGTGAGTACCATTGAGACCGATTTACTTTCAATGGTGCTCAACACGGCAGTACTATTGAGACTGATACACTGACAATAGTGTTCCACATGACAGTACCATTGTAACCGATTCTGTCAATGGTGCTTCACACGACATTAAAATTGAGACTTATATACGGTCAATGGTGCTCCACACGACAGTACCATTCGGATCGATATAATGTCAATGGTGCTCCACACTTGAGTACCATTGAGACCGATATACTGTGTATGGTGCTCCACACGACAGTACCACTGAGACCGATAAACTGTCAATGGTGCTCAACACGACAGAACCGTTATGACCGATATACTGTCAATTGTGCTCCACACGACTGTACCATTGAAACCAATATACTGCCAATGGTGCTCCACACGACAGTGCAATTGAGACCTATATACTGTCAATGGTTCTCCATACGACAGTACCATTTCGACCAATATATTGTCAATGGTGCTCCACACGACAGTACCATTGAAAACGATATACTGTAAATGATGTTCCATACGACAGTACCATTGCGACCGATAAACTGTGTGCTCAACACGACAGTACCATTCCGACCAATATATTGTCAATGGTGCTCCACACGACGGTACCATTGAAAACGATATACTGTAAATGGTGTTCCATACGTCAGTACCATTAGGACCGATATACTGTCAATGGTGCTGCACACGACAGTCCATTCGAACCGATATACTGTTAATAGTGCTCCACACGACAGTACCATTGGGACCGATACACTATCAATCTTGCTCCACACGACACTACCATTAAGACCGACATACTATCAATGGTGCTCCACACGATAGTACCATTGGGACCGATAAGCTGTCAATGGTGCTCCACACGACATTACCATTGAGACCGATATACTGTCAATGATGCTCAACACGACAGTACCATTGAGACCGATAAACTGTCAATGGTGCTCAACACGAAGGTATCATAGAGACCGATACGCTGTCAATGGTGCTCCACACGACAGTACCATTGAGACCGATATACTATCAATGGTGCTCCACACGACTCTACCATTAAGACCGATATACTGTCAATGGTGCTCTACACGACAGAACCATTGTGACCGATATACTGTCAATGATGCTCCACACGACAGTACCATTGAGACCGATAAACTGTCAATGGTGCTCAACACGAAGGTATCATTGAGACCGATACGCTGTCAGTGGTGCTCCACACGACAGTACCATTGAGACCGATATACTGACAATGGTGCTCCACACAACTGTACTATTAAGACCGATATACTGTCAATGTTGCTCTACACAACAGTACTATTGGGACCGATATACAGTCAATATTGCTCCACACGACAGTACCATTGTGACCGATAAACTGTCAATGGTGCTCAACACAACAGTACCATTGAGACTGATATACAGACAATGGGGCACTACACGACAGTACCATTAAGACCGACATACTGTCAATGGTGCTCCACACGATAGTACCATTGGGACCGATAAACTGTCAATGGTGCTCCACACGACAGTACCATTGAGACCGATATACTGTTAATGGTGCTCCACACGACTGTACCATTAAGAAGTCAATGGTGCTCTACACGACAGTACCATTGAGACCGATATACTTTCAATGATGCTCCACACGACAGTACCATTGAGACCGATAAACTGTCAATGGTGCTCAACACGAAGGTATCATTGAGACCGATACGCTGTCAATGGTGCTCCACACGACAGTACCATTGAGACCGATATACTGTCAATGGTGCTCCACACGACAGTACCATTAAGACCGATATACTGTCAATGTTGCTCTACACAACAGTACTATTGAGACCGATATACAGTCAATAGTGCTCCACACGACAGTACCATTGTGACCGATAAACTGTCAATGGTGCTCAACACAACAGTACCATTGAGACTGATATACAGACAATGGGGAACTACCCGACAGTACCATTGAGACCGATATTCTGTCAATGGCTCCACAGGACAGTACCATTGAGACCGATAAACTGTCAATGGTGCTCAACACGGCAGTACTATTGAGACTGATACACTGACAATAGTGCTCCATATGACAGTCACATTGAGACCGATATAGGTCAATTATGCTTCACACAACAGTAAAATTAAGATCCGATATACGGTCAATGGTGCACCACACGACAGTACCATTAAGATCGATATAATGTCAATGGTGTTCCACACGACGTACCATCGAGACCGATATACTGGTAATGGTGTTCCACACGACAGTACCAGTCTGACAGATATACAGACAATGGGGCTCCACACGACAGTACCATTGAGACCAATCTACTGTCAATGGTGTTCAACCCGTCAGAAGCCTTGGAACCGATATACTGCCAATGGTGTTCCACACGACAGTACCATCGAGACCGATATACTGTCAATGGTGTTCCAGACGACAGTACCATTTAGACCGATATACTGTCAATGGTGATCCACACGACAGTACCATTGAATCCGATATACCGTCAACGGTGTTCTACAATAAAATACCAGTAACGCCGATATACTGCCAATGGTGGTCCACACGACAGTACCATTGAGACCGATATATTGTCAATGGTGCTCCACACGACAGTACCATCGGAACCGATATACTGCCAATGTTGCTCCAAATGACAGTACCATTGGGACCGATATACTGTCAATGGTGCTCCACACGATAGTACCATTGAGACTGATATACAGACAATGGGGCTCTACAAGACAGTACCATTGCGACCGATATACTGTCAATGGTGCTCCACACGACAGTACCATTAGGACCGATAAACTGTCAATGGTGCTCAACACGGCAGTACTATTGAGGCTGATACACTGACAATAGTGCTCCACATGACAGTACCTTTGGAACCGATTCTGGCAATGGTGCTTCACACGACAGTAAAATTGAGACTGATATACGGTCAATGGTGCTCCACACGACAGTACCATTCAGATCGATATAATGTCAATGGTGCTCCACACTTGAGTACCATTGAGACCGATATACTGTCTATGGTGCTCCACACGACAGTACCACTGAGACCGATAAACTGTCAATGGTGCTCAACACGACAGAACCGTTATGACCGATGTACTGTCAATGGTGCTCCACACGACTGTACCATTGAAACCAATATACTGCCAATGGTGCTCCACACGGCAGTGCAATTGAGACCGATATACTGTCAATGGTTCTCCATACGACAGTACCATTCCGACCAATATATTGTCAATGGTGCTCCACACGACAGTACCATTGAAAACGATATACTGTAAATGATGTTCCATACGACAGTACCATTGCGACCGGTTAACTGTGTGCTCAACATGACAGTACCATTCCGACCAATATACTGTCAATGGTGCTCCACACGACGGTACCATTGAAAACGATATACTGTAAATGGTGTTCCAAACGTCAGTACCATTAGGACCGATATACTGTCAATGGTGCTCCACACGAGAGTCCATTGGAACCAATATACTGTTAATAGTGCTCCACACGACAGTACCATTGGGACCGATATACTACAGTATCAATCTTGCTTCACACGACAGTACCATTAAGACCGACATACTGTCAATGGTGCTCCACACGATAGTACCATTGGGACCGATAAACTGTCAATGGTGCTCCACACGACAGTACCATTGAGACCGATATACTGTCAATGGTGCTCCACACGACTGTTCCATAAAGACCGATATACTGTCAATGGTGCTCTACACGACAGTACCATTGAGACCGATGTACTGTCAATGATGCTCCACACGACAGTACCATTGAGACCTATAAACTGTCAATGGTGCTCAACACGAAGGTATCATTGAGACCGATACGCTGTCAATGGTGCTCCACACAACTGTACCATTAAGACCGATGTACTGTCAATGTTGCTCAACACAACAGTACTATTGAGACCGATATACAGTCAATAGTGCTCCACACGACAGTACCATTGTGACCGATAAACTGTCAATGGTGTTCAACACAACAGTACCATTGAAACTGATATACAGACAATGGGGCACTACACGACAGTACCATTGAGACCGATATACTTCCAATGGTGCTCCACACGACAGTACTATTGAGACCGATATACAGTCAATAGTGCTCCACACGACAGTACCATTGTGACCGATAAACTGTCAATGGTGCTCAACACAACAGTACCATTGAGACTGATATACAGACAATGGGGCACTACACGACAGTACCAATGAGACCGATATATTTTCAATGGTGCTCCACACGACAGTACCACTGAGACCGATAAGCTGTCAATGGTGCTCAACACGACAGTGCCGTTGAGACCGATATACTGTCAATGCTGCACCACAAGACAGTACCATTGAGACCGATATGCTGTCAATGGTGCTCCACACGACAGTACCATTGAGACCGATATACTGTCAATGGTGCTCCACGCCACTGTACCATTGAGACCGATATACTGTCAATGGTGCTCCACACGACTGTACCATTATAGCTAATTTACTGTCAATGTTGCTCCACACTACAGTACCATTAAGACCGATATACTGTCAATAGTGCTCCACACGACAGTACCATTGAGACCAATCTACTATCAATGGTGCTCAACCCGTCAGCAGCCTTGAAACCGATATTCTGTCAATGGTGCTCCACACAACAGTACCATTGAGACCGATATACTGTCAATGGTGTTGCAGACGACAGTACCATTTAGACCGATACACTGTCAATGGTGATCCACCTGACAGTCCCATTAAAACCGATATACCGTCAATGGTGCTCTACAATACAGTACCATTAACACCGATATGCTGTCAATGGTGGTCCACACGACAGTAACATTGAGACCGATATACTATAAATGGTGCTCAACACGGCAGTACTATTGAGACTGATACACTGACAATAGTGCTCCACGTGACAGTACCATTGAGACCGATATACTGTCAATGGTGCTTCACACGACAATAAAATTTAGACCGATACACGGTCAATGGTGCTCCACACGACAGTACCATTAAGATCGATATAATATCAATGGTGTTTCACACGACGTACCATTGATACCGATATACTATTAATGGTTCTTCACACAACAGTACCATTGAGACCGATATACGGACAATGGGGCTCCACATGACAGTACCATTGAGACCGATATACTGTCTATGGTGCTCCACACGACAGTACCATTGAGACCGATATACCGACAATGGTGCTCCACACAACGGTACCGTTGAGACCAATATACTGCCAATGGTGCTCCACACGGCAGTGCCATTGAGACCAATATACTGTCAATGGTGCTCCACACGACAGTCCATTGGAACCGATATACTGTCAATGGTGCTCCACACGACAGTACCATTGAGACCGATAAACTGTAGATAGTGCTCCACACGACAGTACCATTGAGACCGATATACTGTCAATGGTGCTCCACACGACACTACCATTATAACTTATTTACTGTCAATGGTGCTACACACGACAGTACCATTAAGACCGATATAATGTCAATGGTGCTCCACAAGACAGTACCATTATAACTTATTTACTGTCAATGGTGCTCCACACGACAGTACCATTAAAACCGATATACTATAAATGGTGCTCAACAACACTGTACCATTGCAACCGATATACTGTCTTTGGTGCTCTACACGACAGCACAATTGATACCGATATACTGTCAATGGTTCTCTACACGACAGTACCATTAGGACCAATTTACTGTCAATGGTGCTTCACCCGACCCTGACATTGAGACCGATATACTGTCATTGTTGCTCCACATGACAGTACCATTGAGACCGATATACTGTCAATTGTGCTCCACACGACAGTACCATTAAGACCGGTATACTGTCAATGGTGCTCCACACGACAGTAAAATTTAGACCGATATACTGTTAATTATGCTCCACTCAACAGTACCATTGGGACCGATATCCTGTCAATGGTACTCCAAACGACAGTACCATTGAGACCGATGTACAGTCAATGGTGCTCCACACGTAAGTACCATTGAGACCGATATACTTTCAATGGTGTTCCTGAAGACAGTACCATTTAGACCGATATACTCTCAATGGTGATCCACACGACAGTACCATTGAAACCGATATACCGTCGAGGGTGCTCTACAATACAGTACCATTAACACCGATATACTGACAATGGTGGTCCACACGACAGTACCATTGAGACAGATATATTGTCAATGGTGCTCCACACGACAGTACCATCGAAACCGATATACTGTCAATGTTGCTCCAAACGACAGTACCATTGGGACCGATATACTGTCAATGGTGCTCCACACGACAGTACCATTTAAACCGATATACTGTCAATGGTGTTCCACAGTACCATTGACACCGATAAACTGTCAATGGTGCTCCACACGACAGTACCATTGAGGCCAATATACTGCCAATGGTTCTTCACACGACCGTGCCATTGAGGCCAATATACTGTCATTGTTGCTTCACATGACAGTAACATTGAGACCGATATTCTGTCAATGGTGCTCCACGCCACTGTACCATTGAGACCGATATACTGTCAATGGTGCTCCGCACGACAGTACCATTATAACTTATTTACTGTCAATGGTGTTCCACACAACAGTATCATTAAGAACGATATAATGCCAATGATGCTCCACACGACAGTATCATTAAGACCGATATAATGTCAATGATGCTCCACACGACAGTACCATTGAGACCGATATACTGTCATTGTTGCTCCACATGACAGTAACATTGAGACCGATATTCTGTCAATGGTGTTCCAAGTTATTGTACCATTGAGACCGATATACTGTCAATGGGGCTCCACACGACTGTACCATTATAACTTATTTACTGTCAATGGTGCTCCACACAACAGTATCAATAAGAACGATATAATGTCAATGATGCTCCACACGACAGTATCATTAAGACCGATATAATGTCAATGATGCTCCACACGACAGTACCATTGAGACCGATATACTGTGAATGGTGCTCTACAAGACAGTACCATTCCGACCAATATATTGTCAATGGTGCTCCACACAACAGTACCATTGAAAACGATATACTGTAAATGATGATCCATACGACAGTACCATTGGGACCGATGAACTGTGTGCTCAACACGACAGTACCATTCTGACCAATATATTGTAAATGGTGCTCCACATGACAGTACCTTTGAAAACGATATACTGTAAATGGTGTTTCAAACGACAGTACCATTGGGACCGGTACACTGTCAATGGTGCTCCCCACGACAGTCCATTGGAACCGATATACTGTCAATGGTGCTCCACACGACAGTACCATTGAGACCGATATACTGTCAATGGTGCTCCACACGACACTACCATTATAACTTATTTACTGTCAATGGTGCTCCACACGACAGTACCATTAAGACCGCTATAATGTCAATGGTGGTCCACACGACAGTACCATCATAACTTATTTACTGTCAATGGTGCTCCACACGACAGTACCATTAAAACCGATATACTATCAATGGTGCTCAACACCACTGTACCATTGCAACCGATATACTGTCTTTGGTGCTCCACACGACAGCACAATTGATACCGATATACTGTCACTGGTGCTCTACACGACAGTACCATTAGGACCAATTTACTGTCAATGGTGCTTCACACGACAGTACCATAAAGACCGATATACTGTCGAT
>SDVV010021457.1:0-13126 GCA_016164225.1 Gammarus roeselii
TGATGCCGTTTACCCTTACTTGCCCCGTTACAGGAACGCTGCATAGTGATGCCGTTTACGCTTGCTTGCCCCGTTACAGGAACGCTGCTTAGTGATGCCGTTTACGCTTGCTTGCCCCGTTACAGGAACGCTGCTTAGTGATGCTGTTTACGCTTGCTTGCCCCATTACAGGAACGCTGCTTAGTGATGCCGTTTACCATTGCTTGCCCCGTAACAGCAACGCTGCTTAGTGATGCCGTTTACCCATGTTTGTCTCTTTACAAGAACGCTGCTTAGTGATGCCGTTTACCATTGCTTGCCCCGTAACAGCAACGCTGCTTAGTGATGCCGTTTACCCATGTTTGCCTCTTTACAAGAACGCTGCTTAGGGATGTCGCTTACCATAACTTGCCCTGTTACAGGAACGCTGCTTAGTGATGCCGTTTACCCTTGCTTGCCCCGTAGCAGGAACGCAGCTTAGTGAAGCCGTTTACCCTTGCTTGCCCCGTTACAGGAACGCTGCTTAGTGATGCCGTTTATCCTTGCTTGCCCGTTACAGGAACGCTGCTTAGTGATGCCGTTTATCCTTGCTTGCCCCGTTACAGAAAACGCTGCTTAGTGATGTCGTTTACCCTTGCTTGCCCCGTTACAGGAACGCTGCTTAGTGATGCCGTTTACCATTGCTTGCCCCGTTACAGAAACGCTGCTTAGTGATGGCGTTTACCCATGCTTGCCTCGTTACAGGGACGCTGCTTAGTGATGTCGCTTACCATAACTTGCCCTGTTACAGGAACGCTGCTTAGTGATGCCGTTTACCATTGCTTGCCAGTTACAGGAACGCTGCTTAGTGATGTCGTTTACCCTTGCTTGCCCCGTTACAGGAACGCTGCTTAGTGATGCCGTTTACCCTTGCTTGCCCCGTTACAGGAACGCTGCTTAGTGATGCCGTTTACCCTTGCTTGCCCCGTTACAGGAACGCTACTTAGTGATGCCGTTTATCCTTGCTTGCCCCGTTACAGGAACGCAGCTTAGTGATGTCGTTTACCCTTGCTTGCCCCGTTACAGGAACGCTGTCTTTTGATGCTGTTTACCCTAGCTTGCCCCGTTACAGGAACGCTGCTTAGTGATGTCGTTTACGCTTGGTTGCCCCGTTACAGGAACGCTGCTTAGTGATGCCGTTTACCCTTGCTTGCCCCGTTACAGGAACGCTGCTTAGTGATGCCGTTTACCCCTGCTTGCCTCGTTACAGGAACGCTGTTTATTGATGCTGCTTACCCTTGCTTGCCCCGTTACAGGAACGCTGCTCGTTACATACGAAAGGCTATAAAGTACACCAATTCCTCTTGTTTAGACGCTTTATTTAACTTTAGACGAATCGACCACTACTTTAGACGCACCGATTACTGCTTAAGATGCATTGATTACTGCTTAAGATGCATTGATTACTGCTCTAGATGCAATGATTACTGCTTTATATTACTTCTTTAGACGCATTGATTACTGTTTCAGACGTATTGATTACTGCTTTAGACGCACCGATTACTGCTCAAGACGCATTGTTCCTGCTTTAGACGCATCGATTACTGCTTTATATTACTGCTTCAGACGCAATGATTACTGCTTTCGACGCATTGATTACTGCTTTAGACGCACCGAATACTGCTTTAGACGCATTGAACACTAGTTTAGACCCACAGACTACGAGTAGAAGTAGTAGTAGATGTAGTAGATCTGTGACGGGCTGAAGAGTCTATTCTAGAAGCACTCCAAAATTGAATTTTCAGTACAGCAGCCCAGCCTAGAGGAGGAGCCCATCGTTAGTGGGCTGCCGGATGCTGAAGGCTCCAACAGAGGTTGTTGCTACCTTGGCGGCATAGTCCAAAGGGGTGGATTAGTCTCCCAGTGTTTGTCAAGGCGCTTTTAAAGAGATTCACGTTAATACTGTCAGCCACATCATGTGGTAGACGGTTCCAAATTGTTGCTATCTTGATTAGAAAGAAGTTCTCGGCCACTGATGTTTTGAACTGTTTTAGCTGCAGTTTTTGTATAATATTTATAATCCTTTTGTTATAATCTCGGTCAAGAGGCCCTCAGGGGTAGCTCTAGTAAATCCGTTCAGGACTTTGAAGGTTTCTATTTACTGGCCTCTAAGTCGTCATCTTTTGAACGATATCAGTTTAAGTTCATCGCATCTTCGCAATATGTCTTATTTCTAATTTCCGGAATCATATTTGCTTCTTCGGTGCTGAATACGTAACATTTTGTAAATATCCCCTCTCAAGTGGGGACATCAATTGGACGACACTGGAAGCTGAATTACGAGGCGGCAGTTGACACGATTTGTAAATAACAACAATCTAAAACAGTATGTGAAAGAACCAGACAGAATCCCTAACATCCTGAGACTTGTTCTATCGACTGAAAAACAGTTAGTAGAACTGGTGACAGGGAAAGAAAATTTTGGTGATCACCATACTGTTGAATTCCAAATCATTGAAAACCAAACAACACGATATTCAGCAAGGTATATCTACAATTTTAGAAGGTTCAATTTTGACGGCTCGAATAACGAAGTCACGAACATAGACTTCGGGTATCAACTTGATGGCAGGCTTGCTGATAGATGCTTTGCGTATCCCAGTGATAGGGTAGTGCCAGTAAGCAAGCGAGACATGCTAGGGTAGTGCCAGTAAGCAAGCGAGACATGATATGGTAGTGCCAGTAAGCAAGCGAGACATGCTAGGGTAGTGCCAGTAAGCAAGCGAGACATGATAGGGTAGTGCCAGTAAGCAAGCGAGACATGATAGGGTAGTGCCAGTAAGCAAGCGAGACATGATAGGGTAGTGCCAGTAAGCAAGCAAGACATGATAGGGTAGTGCCAGTAAGCAAGCGAGACACGATAGGGTAGTGCCAGTAAGCAAGCGAGACATGATAGGGTAGTGCGAGTAAACAAGCGAGACATGATAGGGTAGTGCCAGTAAGCAAGCGAGACATGATAGGGTAGTGCCAGTAAGCAAGCGAGACATCCCGGAGAGATGATTGCAAATAAACAATCCCTCTTGGATAAGAGCAACAGTGGGAAAATATTCACTTCTTCGTCGGTCAAGTAGAGAAACAACTCAGCAAATTAGGTATTAAAAAAATCTACACGACCTGATGATCTGCATCCGATAATGTTACGGAGTCTTCCCGAAGTTATGTAGTCCACTGACAGTGATCTTTAACAGGCTTATGCCTACTGGAATTATTCCATGAGACTGGAAAACAGTAGACACCACAGCCATTTTCATGAAGGGTAGTTTGCAAGAGACAGGAAACTATAGGTCAATTAGTCTCACATCTGTGGTCGGCAAAACTAATGAAATATTGACAAAATATATGTATAGCATATCATCTCGAGAGAAACCACCTCATCAAACAAACCCAACACGGCTTCAGGAGCCATCTTAGCTGCCTGTCCAATGTAATGAAATTATCCGACAAGGCCCCCGAGATAACCAATGAAAAACGAAAGTGTTCGACCTATTTATCTTGATTTTCAATACACGTTTGAACGTGGCCAGGTGGCTCCGAAATTGGCTCACGAGCAGCAAGCCACGGGTCTGTGTCGGTCAAGTAAAAAGACAGTGTGCTATAGGTAATATCAAGAGTACCGTAAGGCAGTGTTCTTTGGCCCCTTTTATTCACATTCTATGTAAATAACCTCGTACCCGACATCATTTGCTGACGGCACTAAACTTTGCCACAAAGTGGACTGTGAGCAAGTTCGCGTAACTGTCCAGAGGGGTTTTGATAACATAATGGACTGGTCTGATAAGTGGCAAATGAATTTAATATTGTGCAGTGTTATGCATATTGGATAACAAAATCGAAGTTCTGCTTCCGGATTGACAGTCCAACATATAATTGAAGTCGACCAACAACGAGACCTTGGAAAATTAATCACCAAAGTTCTGAAGTGGAACGAACAAGTTGAAGGTAACTAGAAGAAGGTTTTAGAATCCTTAGCTTTATATTCAGAAACTTCCACTACAAGTCCAAATAGATCGTTCTGCCGTTACATACTTCACTCGTCAGTCCTCAAATGGAATACATAGTACAATTATGGTCCCCCCACATATGAGGGTATATTAAAAAATGGAACGTGTTCAGCACCGAAGAACAAAAAAGATTTCGGAACTCATAAATATGACATATCCTCAAAGACTCGCCGAACTTGAAGTGATATCACGTGACTAGCAGCGAGGGCCTATTTGACCGAGGTCAAAAACCAAGGAATGGCGACAATGGGCGAAAATTGCATCTGAAACATTTCAGTACATCAATGGCCGAGAACTTTTTTCAAATGGCGATACCAAAAATTTGGAAATGTCTACCACATGATGTGGTTGACAGTAATAACGTAACCACCTTTAAGAACCGACGCGACAAACACTGGGAGACAAATCCACCCCTATATCAAGAAAATGTGACGTTAGAACTATTGCCGCCGAGTTGGCATCAACCATCCGTTGGAGCCTCCAGTATCCGGCCGCCCATATGAACGATGTGCACCTCATCTGGGCTGGGATTGGAGCCTCCAGTATCCGGCAGCCCATATGAACGATGTGCACCTCATCTGGGCTGGGGTTGGAGCCTCCAGTATTCGGCAGCCCATATGAACGATGTGCACCTCATCTGGGCTGGGATTGGAGCCTCCAGTATCCGGCAGCCCATATGAACGATGTGCACCTCATCTGGGCTGGGGTTGGAGCCTCCAGTATCCGGCAGCCCATATGAACGATGTGCACCTCATCTGGGCTGGGATTGGAGCCTCCAGTATCCGGCAGCCCATATGAACGATGTGCACCTCATCTGGGCTGGGATTGGAGCCTCCAGTATCCGGCAGCCCATATGAACGATGTGCACCTCATCTGGGCTGGGATTGCGGGATTGCAAGTTCAGTTTTGTAGTACTGCTGGAATGGACTCTTTCTTTTCCCATCTACGCCAACCACTACTACTGCTAATGTTAATGCAAGTGAGCTTCAAATGTGTACTTCCCTTCCTCAGTCCAAGATATCATGCACAGCACTAATGAAGCATGGGTAAGCTTGGGCGAACATGTAATGAAGCATGGATACGCTTAGGCGAAACACTAATTAAGCATGGATAAGCTTAGGCGTAGAACTAATGAAGCACGGATACGCTTGGGCGTAGCACTAATGAAGCATGGATACGCTTGGGCGTAGCACTAATGACGCAAGAATACGCTTGGGCGTAGCTGTAATGACGCATGGATACGCTTGGGCGTAGCACTAATGACGCATGGATACGCTTGGGCGTAGCACTAATGACGCATGGATACGCTTGGGCGTAGCACTAGTGACGCATGGATACGCTTGGGCGTAGCTGCAATGACGCATGGATACGCTTGGGCGTAGCTGCAATGATGCATGGATACGCTTGGGCGTAGCTGCAATGACGCATGGATACGCTTGGGCGTAGCTGCAATGACGCATGGATACGCTTTGGCGTAGCTGCAATGACGCATGGATACGCTCGGCGTCGGGTTTATTAATGGAACTCCCTGACCCTAGTCGGTGCGAGGGCTAAAGGACAATGCCTTCAGAAAGTGTTGGCCAGTGGCTGCAGTTATGTGGACCTACTAACAAATCTCCAGCAAATATTTCTTAAACGTGTAGGAGGAAGAGTGTCATAAAACATGAACCAAAATTTAGTTCAGCTAACGATTCGGTCCAATTGACATGCGTCGGCATTTATAATCAGATTTCAATCAAATACACTCACCAATTGGACCGAAGAACTGAATAACATCGTCAAATGCGTCAATCTAGCAACAAAATGGCACTAGTTTTGCTTATCAGAGCCGACACTTATGGAGAAACTCCGTTGTAAGTCTCGTCTCTCCACACCCCGTCAATAAAAATAAATAATTGAATTCGCGAAAAAAATGTAATTGATATTATTGTGCATAAAACTGACATCAAAGCTACCGACGGAATTAAGGAGCATCCATGAACATGACATCTCGCCAGCAACAACACCAGCATTCGTCGTCTCAACGCTTCAGGATAAGAAGAGGCAGAAAACAGGGTCTTCAAAGAGTATCTCTGGTAATTGGATATTGAAAAAGTGATTGTTTTTCTCCTCAATGAATCGCAGTGCTGCGGCCCTCAATGAATTGTAGTGCTGCGGCCCTCAATGCATTGTAGTGCTGCGGCCCTCAATGAACTGTAGTGCTGCGGCCCTCAACGAATTGTAGTGCTGCGGCCCTCAATGAACTGTAGTGCTGCGGCCTCAATGAATTGTAGTGCTGCGGCACTCAATGAATTGAAGTGCTGCGGCCTTCAATGAATTGTAGTGCTGTGGCCCTCAATGAACTGTAGTGCTACGGCACTTAATAAATTGTAGTGCTGCGGCACTCAATGAATTGTAGTGCTGCGGCACTCAATGAATTGTATAGTACTGCGGCACTCAATGTAGTGCTGCGGCACTCAATGAATTGTAGTGCTGCGGCCTCAATGAATTGTAGTGCTGCGGCACTCAATGAATTGAAGTGCTGCGGCCTTCAATGAATTGTAGTGCTGTGGCCCTCAATGAACTGTAGTGCTACGGCACTTAATAAATTGTAGTGCTGCGGCGCTCAATAAATTGTAGTGCTGCGGCCCTCAATGAATTGTGGTGCTGCGGCACTCAATGAATTGTAGTGCTGTGGCACTCAATGAATTGTAGTGCTGCGGCACTCAATGAATTGTATGGTACTGCGGCACTCAATGTAGTGCTGCGGCACTCAAAGAATTGTAGTGTTGCGGCACTCAATGATTTGTAGTGCTGCTGGGTTTGTAGAAAGACAGGTCTGCTGGCCTACATTTAAACGGAGAATGATCTCTGTCCTTGGCAGCAAGAGCCGGTCATGCCTGCAAATACTTTGAAGATTCACGATGCGATTAGCTCCAATAAACTCATCCACTCAGGCATCATTCAGGTGGAGGGGGCATGAGTGGATGAGGACAGATGGCCGAATATGCGGATGCAGGGGGTTAAAGGCTTTTTTAATGTGAAGAGGTTATTGACTGACAAAATAATATGTATAGATTTTGGAAGGGAATGTGTTGGACGCAGATGAGACTTGAAAATAATACTGCATAGATGGCGCTTGACGCCGTTCTGAAGAGCCTGGCTGCTCCCATGTTGAGCAGACTTGTGATGAGGCCGTGTTTACATCTACATACAACATAACTTCTACACTTAAACTGCGTTCCAATATGTGAGGGGCAGCTCTCTTCTACACTTAAACTGCGTTCCAATATGTGAGGGGCAGCTCTCTTCTACACTTAAACTGAGTTACAATATGTGAGGGGCAGCTCTCTCCTACACTTAAACTGCGTTACAATATGTGAGGGGCAGCTCTCCCCTACACTTAAACTGCGTTCCAATATGTGAGGGGCAGCTCTCTCCTACACTTAAACTGCGTTACAATATGTGAGGGGCAGCTCTCTCCTACACTTAAACTGCGTTCCAATATGTGAGGGGCAGCTCTCTCCTACACTTAAACTGCGTCACAATATGTGAGGGGCAGCTCTCTCCTACACTTAAGCTGCGAAACAAAATGTGATGGACGACGTTCATGACGTTTCCCTCACAAAGGTAACCATTCAATGGGAGGCAAGACAATTAGGGAAGGATGTCACAGAGGATTGGTACAGTGGATAGTAATAATTACCATTTCATGACGGTATATGCAGTCACGTGAAGAAGGTGATGATTAAGTTGATTTCTAATAAAATTTGGTAATAATAAAAATATATTGACCGAGTGAGATAGATTGAAAGTTATGATATTTATTTTAAAATATTAACAATATAATAGCCTACGTCGTTGATGTATGTATGTATGAATAGACATACAGCCGTACTCCCCTTACTAAGAGGGTGGCTAAGTTAGGCTGGCACAGAGGGGAAAGCGCCCAATCTCCCCATCACAAGACCGCCGTGTCATCGCCGAGGCTCGAACTTGCGACAAGCAACACCAGAGGCTGGCACTGCAGTCGGATATGCCAACCACTCGGCCCCGGCGGCTCAAAATATGAATTCGAGAATTTTCATCACTGATCAATTAACCTGACACGATGCGGCTACCACGTAAAGGCGGACTCGCATGAACATCACATTTCCCCTTGACAGTTGCACATGATCTGCTCTGTACGCAGCAGTGCGCATAAACTCGACGTTGTACGCACGTGGCAAACATAACAACGGCTGCCACAAAAAAAATGTAAAAAAAATAACTTTAACATGAGTGTAATACAACTACGTTTTGCATTGTACTATGACTACATTTTGCGTCGCACTGGTCACTTACCATTTATTTTTTATTGACTATTAATTATTCATTGCATAATTACATTTCACAGAAAACCAGTCATACTACTTTCCACTGTCATCAATTCATGTTCGAGATCGTCGTGTGCCGCGACGGGCGTCGGTGAGCGATGTCACTGGCCGAGGTCCTGAGAGGCTTTGAGGGCCAAGCGAATGTGGGAACCTCACAGTCGATCAGAGAGAATGAGCCTGTGCTCTTAAAGAGACATGTCAGGGGACGATGAATAGATTGGGTTATTGAGTAACAGACACTCTGGTGCGGCTCAGATGTACGAACGGGGACATAAAAACAAGAGTGTTGTGAAACGGACTGCGAGATTCCTGTTTAGTTGAGGAAGCTGTCAAGCAAAACTGTTCAAGTGATAGGATCCACTCACATATCAAAAGCCAGCCTGAGGATGAAAACGACTACAAAAGAGGCTTCCAACGCACAAGACATCAAAACAAGAATAATCCGTACTACATCAATTCAGTTGTGCATCGCGGCTCTTCATTAGTCATTACAGAGGAAGGGGTGATATTTATGAAGTAGGTGAACAATATAAGATGCGCTGTCATACAGGTCAAGAAATCACTATAAAATAATAAAAATGGATATTGTTTCCATCCACACAGGCCTGGATAACCGCCAATCGAAGGAACCAAATAAGACTCTGCCGTCAACGAACCGAACCACTTTGAATGGTGGGAGGTATGTCTAGGTTGCGACAAAACCCATTGATGCAAGAGTTTGTCGAACAATCTTAAATGCTTTTTAACGTATATTGAAATACAGATCCTGATACACGATATAGAAACAATGGCAAGCAATATTCGATAGCCGTTTACTGAGTTAGTGTGTTGTTCTCTTTTCAGGGAGGAAGGAGCTCTACGGTGTGTACAACGAGCCGGCGGGGCACTACAAAAGGGAATATTGCCCAACTTCATACCTATTAATGTGTTTATTTCCATTTGACGCATGCCCGTTTACTAATTATTATCCTTTAAATTTCCTGGTTTAGCGTTTTCGATAACTTTGGGAAGGTGGGACGACGTGTTGCTGTAGTCAGGAAGAGAAGGTTTGTAGCTCTGGCGTGTTTAGTCAGCAGATGGGGTAGAGACAACCTACGATGGAACCTTAATAACATCGAAGATCGTAAACTTGTGTCGTGTTTGATGCTGAAACGAATATTCACATAAAATTAGTATGCATAACTTTATCGAATTATTACTCCAGTCAATCAACCTTCTTATACAAAGTTCGACAGTTCTGCATAACTTTTTCAACTCTGTATTTCAATCTTCACGCTCCGTACCCTCGCTAGGCTTTTCTATTCTGCCACTCTATGGTAGCATTGATCAACCGCGTGATAGCCGTGAAAGTGAGTGGATTGACCATTTATTCATAACTTAATACAACTCTGTGTCACTTCCTTATCCTTTTCTCTATCGATTGTTGTCACTTACCGCATAATTTCTTCACACGGATTTAAACGGAACTAACTAGAGATTGAAAGAGGTAATCTCTCCTTCTTGTAAAATTTATTTTCCCTTAGACACCGCTTCCTTACTCTGTTTTCACCTTTGGTAATAGCGGTTTGGTTCATCACTGTTTGAAGTATTAGCATTGCATAACCTGTAGACAAAGTGTGGGGGACTACACAGGGCAAGCCTGGTGTCCCCTCCACTTTCAGTAGTGCTGTCCCTACCCTGCCTAGACACCATGGACTAGCTCTGCTTATCTAATTACCACGACGTGTTGAGTGAGGCTGACTTCGACTGGTAGACTTTTAGTCGAGGTCAAAGAGAATCCTGTAAACTCTGAGCTTGCCTTGTCCGCTCTCGATCACCCGAGGTGAGTCTGTCTCAGAAATTACCCATGGGAAGGCTGTTCCAGACATTACCCATATTGAATCTGATCCAGGCATTACTCATGAGAGAGGCTGTTTCAGACATTATCCATGGAGGAGTCTATTTAAGACACTGCTCATGGAGGGAGTGTGTTCTAGACATTACCAATGATGGGGAGGGAGATGTCTGTTCCAGTCATTAAAGATTCTGTAAGTCCCAATGAATATAAAAGGAAATGTTGATGTGATTCATTTTACGACCGCATAGAAGAAAATTAAACGTTCGTGTCTTCTCGCCACGAACTTGTGAATTTAGTTTTGATTCCCCCTAGCATCTTCGGAACAATTATATTGATACCAACGGCAGGGGTACACGAACTAGCAAATTTAATGCTCATTCCCTTACTAACATGATAATTTTTCTCTTTCTCCTCCCTGATGTTCTATCAGATGAATTACTGTAGTAATCAAAATATTAACAAATTAGTTATATAATTGGCAGCTTTTATTTTCTGAACAAGTTTATAACTCATTTTTTTTTCTAGTTTCTCTCTCGTTTGTGTGAAAATTTATCCCATCTCTTCTATGTTTCCTAAGCTTATCAGATTCTGTTAAATAATTCAGTTTAGCAAATGAATGAGACTTTACATGTCAGTGTTCAGTTAATGTGGGTAATGTGAAGTAATGAGATGTTCATGGAATGATGATACGAGCTGAATCAGGGTTTCCAGATGGAGAGTTATTGGAGGAAGTTTAGTGTTGTAAGCACATGGGCAGTAAAGAGAGGGTTGTATGAGGTGATAGATGTCCCAGCTGTGCTCTACGGAGTTGAGACGTGGGGGCGAGGGTGGAATAGAGACGAAGATTGACTGTTTTTGAGATGACATGTCTGAGACGGATGACCGGAATGACGCTGAAGGGACGGTCATTAATGAGGTCTGTGAGTGGTGACCGGAATGATGCTGAGGGGACGGTCAATAATAAGGTCTGTGAAGGGTGACCGGAATGACGCTGAGGTGATGGTCAATAATGAAGTCTGAGATGGGTGGCCGGAATGACGCTGAAGGGACGGTCATTAATGAGGTCTGTGAGTGGTGACCGGAATGACGCTGAAGGGACGGTCATTAATGAGGTCTGTGAGTGGTGACCGGAATGACGCTGAGGTGACTGTCAATAATGAAGTCTGAGATGGGTGGCCGGAATGACGCTGAAGGGACGGTCATTAATGAGGTCTGTGAGTGGTGACCGGAATGATGCTGAGGGGACGGTCAATAATGAAGTCTGAGAAGGGTGACCGGAATGATGCTGAGGGGACGGTCAATAATAAGGTCTGAGAAGGGTGACCGGAATGATGCTGAGGGGACGGTCAATAATAAGGTCTGTGAAGGGTGACCGGAATGACGCTGAGGGGACAGTCAATAATGAGGTCTGAGATGGGTGACCGGAATGACGCTGAGGGGACTGTCAATAATGAGGTCATTGTATTGAAACTGGGATGGTAAAGAGGGTGGAGGACAGAGTAGATTCGTGTGTTCTGAAGTGATTCGGAAGCGGGGTGAGAATGAATGAAGGGAGATAGGTGAAAAGGTTGCTGGAAGCGGATGTGAGCGGGCGTGGACCAAGAGGAAGACCTAAGTTTGGGTGGACGGAGGTCGTGAAGCAGGCTGTAGTGAGAAGATTCATCAGTGTGGAGGTAGTGATAGAGCTTGCAATGGATATGTGTGAGTAAAGAATGATTGTGAATGGATGAGGTTGGCTGTGTGTTAATTAACTTTCCCGCTTACGTCGTCTCATGGAGAAACGGGAGGGATTTGGGTGAGGAAGGTCTATCAATTATGACTCAGCAGGGATTTAGCAGTGAAAGCTGTCGGACCCTGAAGCTGATACAAATCTCGGATTCCACTCCAGACCCAAAGTGTGTGTTGCGGAGTCCTGGCCGGACCCTTCAGAGCTAAAGGAATTACCTTTGGTAAGTGTGTGAGTGGTGGAGAGGAGTGTGAGGTGTCACTGCGGTTCTGTTATCCCACCCTCCTCTATTGATCCCATCCTCCTCTATTGATCCCACCCTCCTTTATTGATCCCAACCTCCTCTATTGATCCCCCCATCCTCTATTGATCCCATCCTCCTCTATTGATCCCACCCTCCTCTATCGATCCCAACCACCTCTCTCCTATATTGATCCCACCCTCCCCTATTGATCCCACCCTCCTCTATTGATCCCACCCTCTTCTATTGATCCCACCCTCCTCTATTGATTCCACCCTCCTCTATTGATCGCACCTTCCTTGATTGATCCCCCCATCCTCTATTGATCCCACCTTCCTCTATTGATACCCCATCCTCTATTGATCCTACCCTCTTCTATTGATCCCACCCTTCTCTATTGATCCCATCTTCCTCTATTGATCCTTCTATCCTCTATTGATCCCCTCCTCCTCTATTGATCCCACCTTCCTCTATTGATCCCACTCTCCTCTATTGATCCTACCCTCCTCTATTGATCCCCCTGTTCTCTATTGATCCCACCCTCCTCTATTGACCCCACCCTCCTCTATTTATCCCCACTCCTCTATTGATCCCTCCATCCTCTATTGATCCTACCCTCCTCTATTGATCCCACCCTCTTCTATTGATCCCACTCTCCTTTATTGATCCCACCTTCCTCTATTGATCCCACCCTCCTCTATTGATCTCACCCTCCTCTATTGATCCCCCCATACTCTATTGATCCCACCATCCTCTATTGATCCCACCCTCCTCTATTGATCCCACCCTCCACTATTGATCCCACCCTCCACTATTGATCCCTCCATCCTCTATTGATCCCCCAATCCTCCATTGATCCCACCCTCCTTTATTGATCCCACCCTCCTCTATTGATCCCACCCTCCTCTATTGATCCCCCAATCCTCTATTGATCCCACCCTCCTTTAT
>SDVV010021458.1:0-13126 GCA_016164225.1 Gammarus roeselii
GCATCTTGGCCCCTCTTTCTCAGTGCGCGACGGATCACACCACAATAGGAAAAGCGCTGGCATCTTGGCCCCTCTTTCTCAGTGCGCGACGGATCACACCACAATAGGAAAAGCGCTGGCATCTTGGCCCCTCTTTCTCAGTGCGCTACGGATCACAACACAATAGGAAAAGCGCTGGCTTCTTGGCCCCTCTTTCTCAGTGCGCGACGGATCACAACACTATAGGAAAAGCGCTGGCATCTTGGCCCCTCTTTCTCAGTGCGCGACGGATCACAACACAATAGGAAAAGCGCTGACATCTTGGCCCCTCTTTCTCAGTGCGCGACGGATCACAACACAGTAGGAAAAGCACGGTTGTGAACTTCAAGCAACTGCTGAGACTGAAATTAGTTGCAACGGCAAGCGCTGCGTTCGATATTAAGAGCAGACGTCAAACATTAGTGATAATAGCAGATAATATGACCAATTGGGGGAATAATATTGGTTATAATAGTACTGGCCTGGCTGGAAAGCACATAAAGAAACTCTGTTGAAGTTACAACACTTTAACTTTGACACTAACATAATTATTCAGCATTATCATGCCTTATTCAAAAAGAACTAATTGTGTTAACAGCACCCGTACGACAGATAGTTCTCAATAAAGCTGTAAACATTTTGCGAGATTAAACCATGACATCTCTTCCAACACTCACTGAGTGTGGGCGTCTGTCTACTAAACCATGACATCTCTTACAACACTCACCGAGTGTGGGCGTCTGTCCACTAAACCATGACATCTCTATCAGCACTCACCGAGTGTGGGCGTCTGTCCACTAAACCATGACATCTCTATCAGGACTCACCGAGTTTGGGCGTCTGTCCACTAAGCCATGACATCTCTTTCAGCACTCACCGAGTGTAGGCGCCTGTCCACTAAGCCATAACATCTCTATAAGCACTCACCGAGTGTGAGCGTCTGTCCACTAAGTCATGACATCTCTTTCAGCACTCACTGAGTGTGGGCGTCAGTCCACTCCAACGTTTCCAGTCAAGATTATCTTCGATGCCATCCTCCCCCTGATAGAGCCATCCCAAGTCGCCGTCCACCTCAAAAGTGGCGGCATGCTGGTCTACGCACTGCCCCTCGTCCTCCTTCTCCCCACAGTCGTCCGTCCAGTCGCACACACGCTCGTTCGGAACGCAGATCTGGAGGGCGATGAGAATTGGTTCCTGTTGCACAGAGTGTTTCATCATACTCGACAATCGGTGCATAAATATGGTCTTCTAAACACTGCAAGTGAATTGCAAAGGCAGAGGTAAATAATATTTTATTTGTATTTGTAAATTTAATAAAAGGCAAGAAAAACAATCGTCTGATTACAGAGTTATAATTGACAGCATTTTAATTGACCACATCAATCCTATAGTTACTACCTTTGTTTTGGAGCAGTGGTATTCCTGATCCTGACAGTTGCCAGCAACAAGCAGCGGGAAAGCGCAATCCGTGAACGAGTAAGAATCGATGGCAAAGGCAAAGTCCTGCACGTTCCCTCCATAGGCCTTCATGTAGAAATCGACGGTTTTTTGCTGGCGACCCACTCCAACAGTTTCTTTGATCCACACGCCCTCTGCAGCACCTTCCTCGTCCGTTGCGCTGTACTCGACTAAGGTGAACGGGTCCCCAGCAGACGAGGAATACATTTCGAGGTGAACGTCAGACACCAAGTCATTTTTCCGGTAGTAATAATACTCAAATTTGCAGTAGGGATATGTATTTTCATAGAAATGAGATTTCAAGATGGTTTCTCCACCAGACGAGACCTTGGTGTTGGAGAGGAACATAAAATGGCCGTCATCGTGGCCCTCCTGATCGTAGTAAGGACCAAGCTTGTCGGTTCCGAAACTGTTGGTGTTCGCTTTAGCAAGGACCCAAACTAACCCAGGGTCACTTTCGACGCCCCAACCGCACATAGTACCCTTCTCGTAGTCACAAGTTGAGGGACAATCTTTTTCGTCGCTGCCGTTCGAGCAGTCGGTCACAAAGTCGCAAACTCGGTTGATGGGTATGCACTCCGAAGCACTGCACTGGAACTGGTCATCCCTGCATCTATGCGGCGCGACAGTAGTGACTGGCGTGGAAGGCTTGCAGTCCGGTGTGAAGGAGATGTCGTCTACTCCAATGTCCCCAGACCCGATGGTCCCAGTTGTTCCCCTTATGATCACTCTGTACGCTCTGGTGAAAGAGATGTGCTCATCCACTCTCTGCCATCCGTATTCGGAGGTGCCATGCGTTTCAAACAGAGTGACCGATAGTCTTTGGCTAGGCTCATCTATAGACTCCATTAACATAACCTTCAGTTCTGCTGACTCATTAGCTCGCATAATGTACCAAAATCTTATCCGACAGTCCAAACTTGAGGAGCTTCTACTGACAGGCTCAAACGCTTTGCTAATTAATTCTCCATGTTTATAGGCAGTACCCTCAACACTTTCGAGGTAAGCAAAGTTGCCAGTTTCATTGCCGTAAGTGTGGTCGAAATCAGGGCCCAGATCGCTTGAGACTGTGTCTCCAGATTTCAAGGTCCACTCGATGCTACCTTCACCGGCACTATGGGATGTCCAGGTGTCGAATCCATCTTCGAAGTTGCACCGCTCGGTGTAGTAGGTGCACAATTGTTCTTTCTCATCGGTCTGGTCGCCGCAGTCGTCGCTGAAATCGCAAATCATAAAGATTGCAACGCATCGGCCATTTTCACAGCGTAATTCATCAGGCGTGCAAAGGGTAGGCAGGGCATAAGCACAGTCGCTGAAGGCTACATTGTCGACGATAATGGCATCATTTCCTTCGACGACGGCATCGAAGTACAAGCTCCAACCGAACTCCCGTGCTCCGACAACGATCAGCTCATGCCTCCAGATATCACCCATGTCGTTTTCTACATGCCAGAGAGTAATCTGATCTCCTGTATCCGACTGTACCACTAGATTCAAATTTGAAACGGAATTGTTATCGTTGCTGGTGCTAGCATGCTTATAGTAGTAGAATCCTACGACGCATTCGGGCTCGGTCTGTCCAAGACCCACTGTCCGAACGATGGCAGAGTGGGAAACACCACCAATTCTCTCAGATACCTCTAGGACAGTTTCGTCCCGGCCTCCAACACTCGGGTATTGACGGGACCAATAGTACGTCCCTAAGCTCTGATCAGACCAACCGCACATGTCGCTCTCAAACGTGCACTCCGCGCACGTGGACTCGTCCGACTGATCGAAGCAGTCCACCTGGAAGTTACATACATATTCTAGTGGTATACACTCACCACTGCCACACAAGAAGTGGTCAAGATTGCATGGACCTATGCTTGAAGAGCTTGTGGTAGATTCTGTCGAGGGCAGGGTCTCATTCACCATACGGCATGAAGAGGTAAATGATATGTCATCAATTGCAATGACACTTGAAGCGATATATGTGTAATTTTTAACCGAGGCACTAATGAAATATTGGAAACTCCTCTCGAAAAGATCATCAGGAGCAATCATAATTTCTACTTGTTCCCAGTACTGCCCGACTCTCCTTTCCACGCTGAACACTTTCACCATCGACCCATCTCTATAATAGCGGACAAACACCGAGAGGTTATCTACATCATGACCCTCGATGAAGTAAAAGAATCGGAAACGACACGGTTCGTTGCTAGAAGCGTCCCACTGCACAACACCACTCGCTAATCTCGCTGATCTGGCCTCAGGCACTTCGCTATTGGAAGATAGGTGAATATAGTAACCTTCAATCCTATTCAGTGTGTGGTCCCGTCTAGGATATACCGAACTGACACTTGGTGAGTCCAGCACCCACTCTGATTCCCCGTCTTGCGACCAAGTACACAGCGACCCGGACTCGAAGTCGCACCCTCCGTCATATAGGCCACAATTGGCCTGCTCGGCAGTCTCGTCCGAATAATCTCCGCAGTTGTCCACGAAGTCGCAAACTGTCAGTTTTGATACGCATGCCTTATTAGCACAATAGTAGCCTCTGCAAGGATCATCAGAAGGTTCAGGCATGAAGCAATCTTCGAAGGAAATATCGTCCAATGCAATGTATCCAGAAAGATCCAAGTTCCTTGCCGCTACAATAGTAACAGTGAAAGCTTCCTTGTTTCGGCCTACATACGCTGTATGTTCTCGCCACTCATTTTTATTTCCATAGCCTTTTGTATAGAAAGCCAATGTGTCATCGACGTCACTAATATAAATAGATAACTCTCCAATATTGCCGCTCGTATCGTTATTGGAGGCTCCGTACATGTAAGTCCACATCCTAATTTTGCAGGAGGCTGCTGTGTTCCTAAGCACAGGGCTTAGCAGAACAGCTTCTTGTATTTCTCGGGATGCAGCAAACTCCCAGGGAGCAGCTGCAATGTAGTAGCCCATAGGTGAGAACGTCGAGTGATCTTCTGGTGGTCCAAAAGGATTGTTCTCGCTGCCTTTCAGAACTCTCCAAATCATCTGAGTAGAGTCCTCTGAGTTGAACCATTTACAAGAGTTGCCGTTTTCGAAAGTACAATTGTAACCGCAATTTATTTCGTCGGCTGAATTGGAACAGTCGGAAACGAAGTCACACATTTGGTCTTCGTTTATACACTTGGATCCGTCACAGGTAATAGCACACGTGTTATTGTGGGCAGTGCAGGTCCCAGGCTCGATGGAAAGGTCATCAAGTGCTATGATACCTTCGTCTCCCTTATCTGACACAGCTTCCAGTTTTACGAAGTAATAGCCATTAAAGTCCGTTTGACCGGGGACGATAGTCATGTTAAAGAACTTCCAGTCAGCGTGGACGAGGGAGTTGGACTGCCAGTGAACTGTTCCATCGATCGTTTCAGCGTAGCCTGTCACTAATCTAAGCTCAGGATGAGTTCGTCCGTTGAGGTGATACCAGAATGATACGCAAACAGAGTCAGTGGACTGAAGTGGGGATTGCAGGACGGCAGTTGCCGTGGTGGAACCGAGCATGTTGTTGTATGTGTCAACATAGACGAATGTACCGTATGGAGAGCCCGTACTGATGTCAACAGTCGGAGCGTAGTTATTGTGCAAAAGTTCACCTGAACTGGAGGACCAGTCAAAGTCGTCGTAGTTAACATTCATCCAGCCACACTCGCCATTCTCAAATGAACAAGAATTGCCTGCATCACAAGACGCTAGCGGCAAGATGTCATCAAGGCCTAGTAAGTAATCTGTCTCAGAAATGATTGCCTCAAATGTTACTTCATAGTCTTTCTCAACACCAACAGGAACGACGTATCGCACCCAATGACCACCAAGATTGTGACCTACACTGAGAAGCAGAGATGAACCAACATAGATATGCAGTATGCCCTTGTTTGACTCATCTTTTCCTCTTGAGTAGACCCAGAATTCGATACACGTGTGACTCTTCTCAATAGTTGTGGTTGTAATTCGAGCTGTACCATTACTCTGCAGCGCCAGGTAGTGGCCTCCAACTGCCTGGTTCGTGTGGTCACCGGTCGGAAAGATTGGACTCTGTTCCCCTGCGTTCACTGTGGCTCTCTCCCAATTCCGTAGTCCTTCGCCGACCTCTTGTTCGTAGTAACACAGTCCTTTTTCAAATGTGCAAGTTCCAGTATTGGGGCAAGAAGTAAAATCTATTGTGATGTCATCCAGGGCAATGTCTCCGAAACCACTGCTGTCGGGATTCACTTCCAAGACTAGTTTAAAATTTTGCCCTGATTTGAAGTAGATCTTAGCTTGTTGCCAATCTATTCCTTGATTGTGAGCTCGGCTCCACAAGGCATCGCTGATGCTCTTGTCACTAAACAGCGTTCTGAGTATGAGTCTGCCTACATTAAATCCATACATGTTGTACCAGAAAGTGACACAAGCGCCGTTTGATCCCGTGTAGAGTTCTTCGCTCACGAGTTGAGCCGTTCTGTTCTCTTGGTTCATTGTCTGCACTGTAATGTAATGCCCCTTCACCGACATGGTCGAGTGGTCGCCATGGGGCCCAGTTTCGGTCGATCCTGAAGCTCCATCGGTGTACCTCCAAGTCTGACCCATGTTAACCGCATTCCAGTTGCAATACTCCTTCGACTCTTCGAAATCACAATCGTATATACTGGGGAGGTGAGTTGTTGGAGGTGATACAGTTGTGGTAGGTCCCACAGAGTTACAATCTTCAACGAAACTAACATCATCGACAGAAACGGTATGATAATCTTGATTTACAAAATTTTCTTGTAATGAAACTTCAATATAAATTTCAAACACTTCACCAAATGTGTCTAGAGGGTGGTACACTTCTTCCCAGATAAAGTCAATGGTGGAATTGTATAAGGTTAGAACCGGCACGCTGGTCTCCTGCCGCACGAATACCGTAAGACTCGCATCCTTGATGTTCTGCATCGAATAATAGAAGCGCATACACTTTAGTGAACTCGGTATAACTCCAGAATGCAAGGAACATGACTCTCCTTTCACCTTATCAGTGAGATCAGCCATCAAATAATGGCCGGTAGTGTAGCCAGTTGTGTGATCCACTTCAGGTCCAGATGAGGTCTCTGGCGTCGCAATTACCCAACTGAAAGGCTTCTCAGTCTCTGCGTTGTACCAGGAGCACAGACCCTCTTCAAAAGTACATGAATATTCGGGAGGGCAGGCTTCCGGCAAAAACTTCAAATCGTCAATAGCGATAACAGTACGGATGTATTTTCCCGGCAGTGCCGAGATACGCACTTGAGACTTTGGCAGGTCGGGAATGTTGGCATGCGCAAGGCGCCACGCCACATAAGTGTTCGCAGTGGTGCTCCAAACGTTGATGTACTGGGAGTCAGCCACGTAATCTTTAACGGCCACCGAAAGGGTACCAACATTTTCTCCCAGCATGTGGTACCAAAACTCCAGGCACTGCGCACCTATGTATTCGTAGATAGGCGAGAAAAGATCAGCTGACTTGGAGTAATTGGTGCGTGCAGCGTAGGCGAAAACACCAATGTCAGTGTTGGTGGTGTGATCAACATCAGGGAAGATTGAGTAATTCTGCCGGCCATATGCGCGAACCCATTCAGCTTCAGGGTCAGAGCTCTGCGTCCAGTTGCAGAAGTTCACTTCAAAATTACACGTCGAACTGATGACTTTGTTGGTCGTTTGGATGTCGTCGACTGCTAGAGTACCCAAACCGCGCACTGTCCAAAGAGCCTCCAGAGTTATTGTAAAGTCATCGGTGACAAACAGCTCCACTTCAAATGGCTGCCACGCGTCCGCCTGCGATTGGGAGAGATCAAGGATGTAGTTTGATTCGCCTGCTGAATGTACAGCGACTTTGAAGTTTCCAACGCTGTCACCGTACATGTAGTACCAGAGTGAAAAGATTTTTTTGTATCCCGTAACCATTGACTGTAGTGAGCTATTGATGCGAGCAATGTCAGATGGTTTTGCCGATTCTTCATTGAAATTCACGTAAAGGTAGTACGTGTGGCCTGTTGAATGGTCAAGTATTTCATAAGGAGTCTTAAAACTGTGTATCCAATTCTGTTGGTCGCTCGATTCGTCTTGGACCCAAGTGCAATAACCAGCATTAAAGTTCAGTTCATCAAAGTTGCAGTTCAAGCTTTGGTCTTTGGTGCTACACATGAAGAAGTCGGAGTCGTCAAAGGCTAAAATTGATAGTGACGTCAGCCACTCTTGAGGTGTTTCGAACAAAGGCTCCGCAATAATAGTAAAGTAGGCCTTGAGAGGAATGAGAGCGGAGGGCACATTGATTTCATTCCATTCTTCTTCGATTACGTTATCCTTTGTCATGTTGTAAACTACAATAGCATCTGCAATGTGGTCCTCGTGAACTAATACCAGCATTCGAACGTTGACGGCGCCCTCAACATAGAACCAGATGTGCATTTCACAATACTGTCCTGTGGAGTGAGCTAGAACTGGACTAGTGAAGACAGCGGTTTTCCCATCCAGATTTGATGATTTTTCCAGAAGTATATAGTGCCCTGAGTCCGTTTGAAGGGTATGGTCCGCATCAGGACGGGCGATGTCGAGGGTATCACGCGTTGTAACCCTGTTCCAAAAGTATGCCCCCACACTGCTATCCATCCACCCACAGAAACCTTCCTCGAACGTGCAGGGACCGCACAACTTCTCGTCTGCCCCATCAGAACAGTCGGGGTTGAAGTCACACACCATAAAGTTTAAAATACAAGAGCCGTCGGAAACACAGAAAAATTCGTTACCACTGCATGGTGCTTTGGTGGTAGTGGGGGCAGCAGTGGAGCCAGGGGGCAGAGTGGCATTGGGCATTACTTTACAGCCAGAAGACAGAGACACGTCATCAATTGCAATATCCACATACATCTCTTCCTTTCCGCCAACAGTGCCTTCAATAATGAATTGAAACGGACCAGTCACGCCGCTTGATATGATGTCACGGTTCCAGTTCTGACCATGATCGCCTTTTCTGGTGAACACAAGCATTTCCTGGCCACCCACCTCTTGAATAATTTTGACGCTGAGGCTGTGAACATTTTTGCCGTACATGTAACTATGATATCGAAGCATGCAGCCAAGTTCTGAGTCACTTTCTAGGACAGGGCTGATTATCCAAGCCCGTGACTCTCCTCCAGACCGGGTTGCTGAGTTCGTGCTGCTGATGTAAAGGTACTTTCCTTCAGGCAGTCTGGTGGTGTGGTCGGCAGGGGGTCCTGTGCGGAAAGTGGCTATTCCTGTCGGGGTTTGTCCCGATGTTACCTGCCAATCTGAATAATAAAAAACAACATGGATTATTCAACTCAAATCAGAGAAATAATAATTTCATGGTAGAACAAAGAGTGTCAGTTCATAATGCTGTTATATGTTCTTCAGCATCATTTGCATTTCCAGAAAATGTTTAGCACATCTAACAGCAAGTACCCCCACTCCTCCAGCATACCAATGTCATCTCGGTCAAGTTCCTGCACGAAGAAGCAGGCTTCGTCCTCCTCGAAGACGCACAGAGGAGAGTAGAGTGCGCAAGACTCCTCGTCACTTAGGTCACCGCAATCGTTGGTGCCGTCACACACTCTGCTATCACTCACGCACAGCCCTGCCACAAAGACACCTCAATGAAGTACAGCTCTGACACATATGCCTCATAAATGGCTAATAAGCCATTAAATTACCTCTGAAAATAACCAGAAGCTGCTGTCACTGTAATTGATTGTTACATAAAAAGAAGAGCTGGTCACGCGGGAAGAGAATAGCCGTGCAGTTGCAGGGCTCTGGCTGTACCTGCTTCACCATTCTGGGACGCGAGTAACGAGAGTCAACAGCAACTCAGACAAAAAGTGTTGAACCTAAGCAGGGAGTACGTACCTTGCTTCTATTACATTCTATATGCAAGATGACAAGCAAGTGAGAGAGCACTTGGCCCTAGAAGCCACTGATGAACTCACAAAGCCATACCCTCGCGACAGCTTATGAAGGCCAAAACTCTTACCTGTTTGGAGGCACTTGAAGTAATGGTCAGCGCACTCGGCTGTCTCACTGGGCATTGCACAGTCCGTCATGGACACATCGTCAACGGTGAGAGCCGAGGGGTCAGCGTCAGTGAAGCCCTGCAGCACCAGGCTGAACTCGCCCAAATTGTCTGACGGAAAGAATCACGTGTTAGCACTTCAAGGATTGATGTTGTTCTGCTCGAATAACTATTCGAATTAGTTCTCAAATACAATTCTATGAATAAGGTCAACAAATCAAATCGGGGAATATTATCTACCTTTATAAAAAAATACATATATTGACAATTTGTCAAAGAGGCATATTACTGCCTTGTCTATGGACAGCCCATTTGGTGACGGCGTCTAGGGCGAAAGTCCCTCAACCCACCCTGTTTCATATCCTCGGCGGTGAGGATTGCGCCTTGTGCGTCATCTCTGCGGTGTTGATGTGGACGCAGCCTTTGTGCTGCCCGGCCTTTGGGCCCACCGACACTTCCAAGGCACCAGAGCCACGACATATACACTGCATTGTTTTTCATGGACAAGTGAACAATCCCCATCATTTCTCCTCTACAAAACATTCCTGTTCCACATGAGGTTATCCCTGCACGCGTCTGGTTGGTGCGTTGCACTGTGGCTGAGAGACATTAACACGCTGCAAGTTCCAATGTTCTGGTATCCACAGTTAAAATTATACCGAACGGGGGGCTATTTGTTAACTGAAACACAACCCATAAAGTTAATTCAGATAGCAACAAAAACACTATACCCACCACTAAGCCGGCCACCCATTTCTCGTCTCCCTCCTCCCTTAGTCTCAACACGCGCGTGCCGGTGGGAATCGAGGGTTTCGGGCGGTGCGCTGACGCGGTTTCCACTACCGTAGGTGGAAACCGGGGCTAAGCAACAACAACAACCCATTCATTATATATCAAAAAAATCAGTAGTTAAGAATGTTAAGAAACGTGCGGACGAATGACCTCATTTGCTGCACTGAATGATAGAACCAGAAATAGGAACAATTTAACTCTAGCCTTACCTAGCAGTGGGACTTTGGCTTGCTTCCACTCGCTATTGCCGACGTCTATGAGATGATGCACAAACTTCTGGCCAGCATCAACGCTCAGCAGGACGGTAAGACGAATTGATGTGCCCTCCGATGGCAGGATGCGGTACCTATAACCGTGCGAGTCATAAATGAGACATCACTATTGTTAGCTTTGAGGCTATAAACATACATAGTCTCAGAGATGGAAAAAATATCTCACTACACAGCCGAACCAAGAAACATTTCAAAACGTATAATAGATGATCTATTAAAGATCATGTTTCGCAATTAATCAAGATCATTTGATTCCTAACTCCCACCAGCTGTCAGTTCACGCAAGCATCGATCGCTCCTAGTGTCTACCCTTACCAGAATTTGAGGGTGCACGAGAGGTAGGCGTTATGGTGTTTGTACGTCGTGAGTATTGCCGCTCCGGGGTCGCCCTCGTATCTCTCCGCCACGTAGAGCAGGCCGCCCTCCCCCACCGTGTGATCGGCAACAGAGCCGTTCACCATCAGCTCCCACGCCCGTTCCGTCGCAAACTCGGGGTTCCAACCGCAAAAACCTGCAACAGGGATGCCGTGAAAAAAACGGTGGAGCATATATTAAAAATCAACAGATAAACGATTTAAAACAAACAATAAGCATGTAATGAACCAAAAAACCATCAGAATGAAATAAGTGGTTTAAAATGTCCATGAGCTGTTGCAATCAAACAATTAAAGATGTTGTGTCTCTATTTTCTGACGCCAATGACAGCTAAGTCGGTTCCGTCCACAGCTTGACAGGTATTGATGCTACTTTGCGGCATTGATGCTCCTTTGCGTTAAATGTTTCAGACATGTTCTTCACAGGCCTTTTGCAGTCAGACATGTAAACGTTAAATGTTTCAGACATATTCTTCAAAGGCTTTTGGGACTTGGAAAAAATCAGGGACAGATGACCGAAAAATTTCCATGATTGAATTATCGCACAATAATTGCCTGCGCATATTTATCGCATTCAATACAACCGATGCATTGCGAGCTGTAAAGCTTCCTTAAACAAAAAACGACGACCAAACAGGAGACGCTACTGTTCGCAGCTGGCTCATTTAAGAATTGCACGCAGCTGGTTCATACAAGGCCTTCAATACAATGGATGCATTACGAGCTGTGAAGCTACCTAAAATAAACTAAAACTGCCAAAGAGGAGACGCTACTATTCGCAGCTGGCTCATTTAAGAATTGCACGCAGCTGGTTCATACAAGGCCTTCAATGCAATGGATGTATTACGAGCTGTGAAGCTACCTAAAATAAACTACAACTGCCGTACAGGAGACAACACTGCTCGCAGCTGGCCCATTTAGAAACCATGCATTTCCTGCTAATGACCACGGCGCTCAAAAGAATAGATTCGATTAGATTGGCAAGTCTTTCTAGTGCACGTTCAAAACAATAACAGTAAGCATAGACTGGTAAAAACAATACCGTGATCAAAAAAATAACAAAATATTCGCAACAGCAACGGGGACTATTTTGAGTAGCTTTTCAATTCAGAACTCACTTCTCTCAAAGTGGCAGTCGGCACAAAGTGACTCGTCGTCGCCCAGAGGACAGTCCTCGATAAAGTCACACACTTTGTCCATTTCTATCTCGTCCCCTCCTGAACACAGGTACTGCAACGGAAGAGAAGGGAAATTGTCTTGGAAATTCTCAGTGAGTTAACTTGATGAAGAGAACACGAGCTGATACATGGGTAGGTCGGATGTTCCAGGATGTAAGAAACACGAGTAAAGATTGGCTTAGGCAGTTTCTTGATGTGTGAAACACGGTAAAACACGTTGAGGATACCG
Source organism: Gammarus roeselii (assembly GCA_016164225.1). Taxonomy (NCBI): domain Eukaryota; kingdom Metazoa; phylum Arthropoda; class Malacostraca; order Amphipoda; family Gammaridae; genus Gammarus; species Gammarus roeselii. The sequence goes on from SDVV010021458.1 coordinate 12,360, forward strand.
TTCGTTGATGTGGCAAACACGAGTAGATAGGCTTAAGCATAAAGCAGAGTTTCCTGATTTGTGAAACGCGGGTAAAACAGGTTAGGACTACAGTACCTTGATGTGCGGAACATGTATATATAGGTATGAGCCTACACTTTGATCACGTGTTGCAGCAGGAGTACCGTAAAGAGGGAAGATCTACTAATCCTCGGTATGGGCAATTCCCTTTGATGTAGCGTGACTAGCCGAGGACTGATAGTCACGCTGTAGTGACTAGCCGAAGACTAGCCACGCTGTAGGGACTAACCGAGGACTAGTCACGCTCCGATTTTACCATAGCCCAAAGAGAATAATTTTATTCCCGAGCTCAATTATGTAGGAAATACTTTTTATATATTTTTATCTACCAGAAATAATGGATCATTTTTGATGTTTCAACTTAATGGCACGTTATCCAGTACACCATGTTTAACCAATACGAAATGACACCAGGATTTGGATGCCGCATAATCCAGTGCTCCATGTTTAACCAATACGAAATGACACCAGGATTTGGATGCCGCATAATCCTGGGCTCCATGTTTAACCAATACGAAATGACACCAGGATTTGCATGCCGCATAATCCAGTGCTCCATGTTTAACCAATACGAAATGACACCAGGATTTGGATGCCGCATAATCCTGGGCTCCATGTTTAACCAATACGAAATGACACCAGGATTTGGATGCCGCATAATCCAGTGCTCCATGTTTAACCAATACGAAATGACACCAGGATTTGGA
>SDVV010021459.1:0-13126 GCA_016164225.1 Gammarus roeselii
TATTTATATACTTTTTTTCGTTGCTGGTAGGAGTATTCTCATATCTCCTTTTTGAGGGGGATGGGGGTAGAGTGGTCTCCCTTAGGCAAGAAGTTCCATACGCCTCCGGAATTTTCGTCAGGTGAGGCAACTCTTAGCTGTTCTTGGTTGCATCAGTATTTTTGACATAGCTGATTTGCCATTATTTCTTTGTTTAGAGTGTCTGTATCATTATACATTTTTTGTAAGGATTTTAATTCTATATATATTTTCATGTGTATATTATGTTTATATTTAAATCTAATTAGCGTTTAATGGACTCATTCGGTGGTTGCTTGGTGGGTTCTTAGCGGTTGGATTGGGATTTCGTTTTGTTGGTATATCTGTATATTGTATATATTGTGTACAGGTATAGTATGGTAAGAACGTTTTATAACTCGCTTTGCACCCTTAGTGTGCGTTCGGCCCTGCTTGGTACCAACCTGATGGCTGAATTTGGGTAATGTTTTGTGTTTTTCCATCTGGTAATTTCATATATTTATAATATCCATAAGAACAGTATGGTGTAATAGTTTGACAGTTAGCGTGTTGATGTATATATTTCTGGGGATGCAGAAGCTTCTTTACAAGAATCTGTCTACCTTAAAACGCATTATCCAGTTTTGAACCTGATATATGAGTGACACCATGTATCCGCATGTTCCAAATGGAACGTAGTAATGATTAGTTGATACGTACTGAATTTGTATTGCTTATGGAATTTTGAATAGGTATTTCATACAGTTATAGGAATTTTATGATATTTCAGGTTTGCATCTTCCGTGTAACACAATATTTCAGTTGAATAAAAAAAAAGAGAAGCAATTTATGGCATCATCTCAAACAAAATCATGGTCCAGATTATAAAACTAATGATGCTGTAAATGAAAAATAATAGAAATATGACGTTAGAGGGTGTAGTGCCAGGAGATGTTGATGAAAAAATAAGAAACTCAAGTGTGAGGCCGTGTGTCCGTTTGTGTGAAACTGGTGACGAATATGAATCACTTATAACATTCAAACAGCCTACGTTTGCTAAACGATATAGGTAGAGAGTGACCATGCAAATGAAGAATCTAGGTGTTAGCGGTATATAGAGCCGAGTGGAGAGCTTCATGTGTATAACGCCTAAAACAATTAATAAACAACCTACATAAGCATGAATACTTTGAGTAAAAATACGGAATTCTTGGTTACAAAAGGTAAGGTTATGTTAGGCAGGGTACGAATAATATACAGGTAAAGTGATACAGATTTATGCCAAAACTCAGAAATAATATGTAAATACCTCTAATAATTAAAAAAACGACGTAATTTGCATTTCAAAACGGACAAAATTTGCTCAATCAAAAAATTGTAGGAGTGCATTAAAACTGCAAAATTTTGGAAGAAAATGTGGCCAAGTGAGTGGGTTAATATGAATATATCACCGTGATCGAGTGGTTAGCGTGTCCGACAGCAGTGTCAGCCTCCGGTGCTGCATGTCGCAAGTTCGAGCCTCGGCATGGACACGGCGGTCTTGTGGCGTGGTGATTGGGCGCCGCCCCCACTCTGTCTCAGTCTAACTTAGCCACCCTCCTAATTAGGGGGGCAACGGTTGTGTGTCTATGCATACAAACATATATCAATGAATGAATTTCATATGCAAGCAGGAAATCTTGAACTATAACACATAATTCTTTGGTAGGTTTACCAGTGAAAGCTTTAACAAGAGTATCATCTTATATCACCACCGAGCCCCAACCAAAAATTTTGGAATAATGGTCAACCTATGACAAATATAGAGTTTAAAAAGCAAAACATGGGAGGTAGCAAACAACGCTCATACATAAATCTCACGTAAAATAATTAATATGAATAACCTATAATGGTTCAAACATATGACATAATATACTAATGAAAAATGAACGAAACTTTGCTCAGTCAAAATTGGAAGAGTGTATTCAAACTGATAATAATAGATCAAAATGTTAAGCCAAGTGGAGAGATTTGATATGGATAAAGCATAAATTACTGAAAGAAATATCTTACATATACATGAAGAGTTGAATATAGATACATATTTCTTGGTTACGATAGGTAAGGATAGGTTGGCTGCGTAGAACATAGGTATACACACACACATACAAATACACAATCACAAAAATAGCAGACCTATAGTAAAATGCTACATATGATGATGTTGACGTGGGGTCGCTTACATGATAAATCTACAGCAAAATTTTTAGAGATGATAACTATTTTGTACCGTGACAGGCGAAAAAAAGAACAAGGCTAGTATTCTATGTCAACATCTATGGGAAACATTCTTTAAAAAAAATTCTACTCTACCCTAAGCTATAATAAGTACATATGGGTGTACATGGTGCCGGCATCGGTGCCAGCACCGACCCTGCATTTGCCTACATGGTGCCGGCATCGGTGCCGGTACCGATCCTGTAAATGCCTACATGGTGCCGGAATTGGTGCCGGCACCATGTAGGCATATCGTGCCGGCACCAATTCCGACAAAAAAAACACTTTTCCGGCCTTAAATGTGTATATGTGTCTAGATGGTGTGCGATATTCAAACAGATATGTGAACGAATATAGAGCACAGTGGAGTGATTTGATATGTATATTGCACAAATTAATGAATAAATACCGCATATAACCGTGAGAAATCTTGAATAAAAAATACAAAATTATTTGGTTGGGTTGGTTTGGTTACATCGAGTACATCATTGAACCTAACAGCGCGTGAGAACTGATCCACATTAAAACTTTGCAACAAATGAAGTGAATAAGTTCTATTGGAAACAACCTGCTGAGTCTCATCCAAACAAACGATAGCGATATCGATAAAGTTCTAGAATTTAAGCATATGCAAAAGGATATATGCCAAATTAAAATTGGAGGAGTGTATCCAAACTGTTAATGATATGTTAAATGAAAATTCTAAGTGGAGAGATTCATATACATCACAACCATACATAACCATAAGTGATGTAGATTTGTGACAAATTTGAAAAAATAATTTGAATTACTAATAACATTCAAAATCGATGTAACTTTCTTATGAAAAACGAGCGATATTTGCTAGATCAAAACTGAAGTGTTTTCTATCTTCTAGTTATATGTTAAATAAACAGTCCCAGTGGAGAGGTTCATATATATCAACACCATACATACCAATCAAACTTGAATAGAAATGCATAATTATTGACTAGGTTGGTTAGGTTAGATTGACTGGGTATTAACGTTTCTGGTAGTGTATGGCAACTATTTTGTATTCATTGATTTTTCTTGTCAATGTTCTCGTACAATGATATGAAATTCCTAATTTTGAACCTTGGACTTGAATTATTTTCTAGATTTTGTTGACTGCGGTCCTTATATCACAGATCTGTGGAGTGGATGTAGTGAATATTCGTTATAATACACGAAAAGAGTGAGAAAAAAATCAAGTTAAGAAATCAAAAACCAGTACCCTATATTAAATATTTTACAATAAAACATGACATCAAATTTATCATCTCTTTAATCGAGCAACAAATCCAACAATACATAAAAAATATCTTATTGCAACAGTAAAATGTTGAATATATATAGGAAGAAAAATACGTGTAAATTCGTTGCTAACGCTTCAACAGCCCTAACCATCACTGATATATGCGGCGAGCGCACATAATCGTTCCGAACTCTACAGTCTACTAACGTTCCATAACCTAACATTACGTGAAACTACACACACGCACACACATCCATACACATATGCACAAATTACCCTTAGAACATACAAAATGAAATAATCTTATTGAAAATTGCCATCCTACAGTAAATATGCTACAGGTGATGGTCATTACTTGTCTTATGGATAGGTGAAAACATGACAAATATTGTTTATGAGCGACCAACTTGTGCGAACCGATATACATAATTGAAAGTTACAAGGTACGAATGGAGTGAATTTTACATTAACAATTTATACAAATCCGATAGACTAGTTCTACAAGTCAACCTCAAACAGGAACCAGATCCAATATCAAGACGTAAAATATACCAATATTTTCTTACACTACAACAAATTAGGTGAATTTAAACCTAATAAACTTATATTCCTATGATTTCCGAGATTTGTATTCTAGATTTGGTTGGCTGCGGTCATTACATCACAAATCTATATTAAAAATGCTAGAGTGGTTATAGTGAATGCTCGAATAAGTCAGATATTCTGCATTTCAACGAATACTCATACAAAACACCTGAATCAAGCAATTATTTTAACTGTACAAACTGCAAAAGGTTAACATATATTTATACAAGTACGACATATGGGAATAAGCATCTAGTAAAGGCATGCGACCGAAATATATAATTGAGATCTACAATAAACCGATGGAGTATTTAACACTAACACTCCTTACAAATCCGGTAGACTAGTTCTCCAAGACAACTGTAGAACAACACCACTGATCGTTTTATATTTTCTACCACAACATCCAAATAAGCAAATTTATACCCAACTCAACATCAAATTATGCGAATTTATTCATAACAAAAGTTGTATTCCAATGATAACCGTTCAAAATCGTAAAACGGCAAACAAATAGCTAAGTAAGAGTCTCTACACTAACCAACATTAAATATGGCCAATCAATACGTGATGCCGATAAACATTACCGATCTTGTAAATAATAAAAATAATCTTGCACTTTAGCTCCTAAGATGATCTGAAACAGAACTCACATCGTATACTAACATATAAGTCGCACCAAAAAAAGAATATCTGACAGTAAAACAAAAACTGAGTTCGTGCGTAATAAAGGTTTTTTACTACGAAACCCGTTCGATCTGAAACAAATTATGAAACCTTACTACAATGCTTTATTTGGTCACATCTCAGCAAGCTACCCCTGATATATAACAAATTTAGAGGCGACAGCCAGCTGTGAAACAATAATACCTCAAACATACCATGCATCTGTTTTAGTCCATCATCTCTGAACAACTTCGAGAAAAATCACATTCTGCACATAATTAAGAATCCATACACAGGTACAGTTGTCAAGAATGAGCCTGACATGAGTCGCAAAGAGTGTGGCCATAAAATCTGCGGTTCTGTTCACTGACGACCTAAGTAAATCACTACAAAAACCAACAGCTCGTCGCAAAACCTCTTTAACAAGCCCATGAAACGTAAGACCAACATCCCCTGGAACCTAAAAATTCCCGTTGTCTTGGATGAACTTCCAATGACTATCAAAGAGTGTGAACCGCCTCTACACCAGGACCAATCTATTTATGTGAATCGTCTTCTAGAACGTTAAACTACACACTTGCTAGGGTTTAACGACGAAATCCCACAAACATTTGGCACGGATTTACACCTAATTACACGGACTTAAACAGTAATTCTTTACTCAGTCGTAAGCAAGATTGAAAAAATGGTAATGTACGAAGGTATCCATCATAGTAAATTAGTTTTTATACAAACACACATACACGCAACGAGCTTATTTGATAAATCCACATCGTTCACGTGAGCTCCAGCTACTCTCGCGGAAGGGGGCATCTGACCGATACTCGCCATACGAAAAAAAACGACATAAGACTACCCGAACAGTCTACATACGCTTGATAACGGTCCATTTGGAACATGCGTATACATGGAGTCACCGATATGTCAAGTTCGAAACTGAATAGTGCGTTATGGGGTAGACAGATTCTCGTAACGATGCTGCTATATCCCCAGGAATATATACATCAACCCGCTAACTGCCAAACAATTACACCATACTATTCCTGTAGATATTATATACACATGAAATAAAGAGATGGAAAAACAAAAAGCATTCCCCAAATTCAATCATCAGGTTGGTACCACGAACGGTCGAGCGCACATTAAGGCTGCAAATCGAGTTATAAAACATACCTACCATACTATTCCTATAAGCACTATTTACAATATAAAGGTAAACCAACAGAAAAAAACAATCCTACCGCTCAGAACCTACCAAGCCGCCACCGAATGAGTTCATTATACCATAATTAGATAAGAATATAAACAAAATGTGCACAGAAAAATAGATATAGAATTTTAATCCAGACATGATACAGACACCCTAAACACAGGAAGAATGTCAGATCAGCCATGGAAAGAATACTGATAAGACAAAAAGCAGCTAAGACCAGCCTCACATAACAAAAATGCCAGAGGCGTACTGGAATTTTTGCTTTAGGAGAGCCACCCTACAACCACCTCCCTTCAAAATGAGATTTAATAATATTCCTACTAGCAACGAGAAAATATATATATAATGAATAAGCAGCAGGTGTGCCATCAGTCCATAAAAAAAACATATATTTATGGGGGTCCCGTACCCCCACCCCTCCAAAATAATGTATAAGCATATTCCTACTAGAATCGAATGAATATATAATGAATAACAGTAAGGAATCAAGCGTACCTCAATACAGCAATCATAGTGAGCGGTGATATGCCGCGCTAATCACTCGCTTACACTCTTCCCCCAAACTCACTCGAAGTCATGGTGTTATAACAAAAAAAAAACATTACTTTGGTCAATATATACATGATTATAATTTATTATCGTCGCATGTTAAGAATGTTATTTCACATAGTGTGCAAAATGTCATTTTAGCCGTTTGACACCTTAGTTCTCCGATTTTTTCTTGTACAGTCACCAGCAAAAGCCTGCATAGTTTGAATATGCATTTTACATGTATAATGAAGGGTGTCATTTCAATTAGTATTGCATTTTCCGTTTTCATTATTTTAAACTTATTTGCTCTTATGTTGTTCAACTGAAAAAACATTTTAATTGCAGAATTGTGAGCGTATTTTATATTTTTTCAATAATCATATATTAAAGAAACCCAATGTATTTTCCCTTCAGGCTATCAAGCATAAAATAATATGCAGAGAACTTCTGCTGCTATCGTCATTTATCATCTGCGAGGTACGCAACCTCTTGCAATAACGACCGTACATCTGGCATGAGTGCGATAAATTATGGAATACTCGTTACATAAATAACTGGAAACCTGTATTCGATACGATTTGCTGTCTCAGATTACAAGAATGCTGAAGTAATGATCAGCTCCGGTTAAAATATGCTCGTATTCATTATTTTATGTAACTTTGTCACTCGTTTCAATTCCATGGTTGTGTTTATTTATAAAGTTTGTTCAAAAGAGTGTCAAAACAGTTGGGGAGTTTGGTTGTGCATTTATACAAACAATGCAGGCAACTGTTCTTTCTACGTACAATTTTACTTTTTAGGTACAAACGTAGAATGCAAATTGGCTCTACTCCCTAGGCCTGTATGTGAGGGAATTCTACTCACTAGGCCTGTATGTGTGGGAATTCTACTCACTAGGCCTGTATGAGTGGGAATTCTACTCACTAGGCCTGTATGTGAGGGAATTCTACTCACTAGGCCTGTATGTGTGGGAATTCTGCTCACTAGGTTTTTAGAGTGAAATTGTCAATTCAAACAATGGCAATGAAGGAAGTCGGCACAGTTACAAAACGCAAGAAAACAACATCTCGGCGCTTTACATTCTGTAAACCAGCTACGTTTAACTGCGGATCAAATTTATTCTTCTGTGCTTCTTACTTGCATGGAACCAACTGTGCATAGGGACCGAAGGACAGAACATAAAATTAGTTATAACATTTTTGTGGGATCGCAAGTTTGGAGTGTCGCATAAGTAAACTTCTCAGTACGTAAGCGCTCGCTCTTGTATCTGCCGACTTAACCGTAGGTCGGCAGATACTTAAACGTAGGTCGGTAGATACTTAAACGCGGTCGGTAGATAACTGTGATACTTTGCATTTGTGGTTCCATTGTATTATTTTGAGGATTTGTGAATCATTATCAGCACATGACACATTGATCAGATTGAAGGCTCTGACTTAGAAATGCCTTAATAAGCGCAGTGTTTTTGATGTGTACAAAATGTCCGTCAAGCTAAAAATTTGCAAACCTAATCTTAATTGTTAGCACAATAGAAACTATCGACACCTTGCGCAGCTCAAAAAAAAAAAATGTAAGGAAAGATTTGTGAGCCATGACCGAGCATACCGGTATGACCGAGTATACCGGTATGACCGAGCATACCGGTATGACCGAGCATACCGGTATGACCGAGCATACCGGTAAGACCGGGCATACCGGTATGACCGAACATACCGGTATGACCGAGCATACCGGTATGACCGAGCATACCGGTATGACCGAGCATACCGGTATGACCGAGCATACCGGTATGACCGAGCATACCGGTAAGACCGGGCATACCGGTATGACCGAACATACCGGTATGACCGAGCATACCGGTATGACCGAGCATACCGGTATGACCGAGCATACCGGTATGACCGAGCATACCGGTATGACCGAGCATACCGGTAAGACCGGGCATACCGGTATGACCGAACATACCGGTATGACCGAGCATACCGGTATGACCGAGCATACCGGTATGACCGAGCATACCGGTATGACCGAGCATACCGGTATGACCGAGCATACCGGTAAGACCGGGCATACCGGTATGACCGAACATACCGGTATGACCGAGCATACCGGTATGACCGAGCATACCGGTATGACCGAGCATACCGGTATGACCGAGCATACCGGTATGACCGAGCATACCAGTATGACTGAGCATACCAGTATGACCGAGCATACCGGTATGACCGAGCATACCGGTATGACCGAGCATACCGGTATGACCGAGCATACCGGTATGTTTTACAAAGCTAATCCGGGATAGCAACGGAAAACCTTTTCATTCGCTTATTGACAATGATTATTGCCTAACAATGCCTAATCGGTCGAACACAGATTTATGCTATCAATAATTTCTAAGGTTATGATTCTCTATCCTGAAACAGGAAATATAATCTTCTTGGATATCAAAAGGGCGAAACAATGGCGACTGACTTCATGAGGGACAAGGACGTACATGGGAACAAGAGAGCTACGTCATCACAATTGAATGATCATAATGGTTGGTGAACAACTGAAATATCTGTTTTACACAGAGATACTCCATCGATAGATAAATCGGGCTGTAATTAACAACCCCTTAGTAGGTTTTGGTTTAATGATGTGAACTTCGTCTCTGATGCGCTCATGTTGTGTAGCAATCATTGCTGTACTTTTTAACAGTGCCTTATGTATACAAGTATGGATCGCAGTCACTGTTGTTGCATTGCATTTGATTATCTTTTTTTTTGTTGGATAACTGAATTAGATGGGAAACATTCTCACTGTATTTCTCTCAACAACCTGAATAATGAGTTTGATTACTTTGCACGATATTAACTATTGAAATAAATTTTCACCAAACCTATCAAAGCCGGGAAGCCGGTTGACAACCTGCTTAAAAGTCAAGCCTATAGCCAGTCGAACTTGCAATTTTCGGCAATTTCAAGTTGATGGAGTATCTTGACTGTCATGAAATAATTCGAATTGCAATTTTCGGCAATTCCAAGTTGATGGAGTATCTTAACTGTCATGAAATAATTCGAATTGCAATTTTCGGCAATTTCAAGTTGATGGAGTATCTTGACTGTCATGAAATAATTCGAATTGCAATTTTCTGCAATTTCAAGTTGATGGAGTATCTTAACTGTCATGAAATAATAAATCATCAATGAATATTTGTTATAGTAAATGTAATTACCTGGAACGATGGACAGGCTTTTATGACTGCTGAAACAATCCCAGCGTATCAGTTTGTCGTTAATATAATAATACAGATCAGAAGTAATTCATTCAGCGATAACATGACCTAATCATGTTTGAATTTTGTATGACAGATGGAATGACGATCACCTGATTACTATTCAATCAAACAACAATTGCACATACTATCGAAATTTGACTTGTGTACGTCCATATATGAATTCTGGATAATTTTCCAGCAGAAGATCATACTTCTTATTTTACAAGGGTAACTATGAAAGTGGAAAAACTTGATGTGTCAAAAATCGATTAGATTGGAATTAATTTTTAATGAACAATATAAATAGAATACATTTATGTACGCATGTCTACAGAATTATCTGCATTACAATCTAAAAAAAAAAGAATTTTATTAATAGTTGATTTGCCGGACAAAATTTCAACTCTCGGTTAACGTTTCTATCCAGAAAGTTTTTATTTAAGGAGTATCAATGTGCTAACTGTTTGAAGCGATTTCAATTCAAAATATTAAAGGAGTGGAAAATAACTTCATGTCCATCACGGGACGTGTGTGGGGGCTACAAAGAAGGTTTACCTGTAGAGGTCTTCATACGATCATGATCTGCACTTCTGTCACTACAAGACATTTTCCTTCTTGTGACGTCATCAATTAAACTCCTGCTTTCAAATAATGATATTCATTTCCTGATGGTCTGCTTTTGAACATATTTATTTCTTGATGGTCTGCTTTCGACCATATTTATTTCCTAAATTTTTCCAAGTAGAAGCTGCACATTTGAACGAAGTTGATTTGTCACCCCAAATTATATTTCATGTATTCGTGTTGTTAAAAATAACAAACTATGCACATAACTTTATGAACGTTAGTTTACGCGTTATAAAAGGCAATTTGTCGGCTGAAAATGATTTATATTCTGGCTACAGTAGGTATAGGAGCAGTAAAAGAACTCTCAATGTTTCCCACGAAGACCGTTCCTCAACAAGGTACATTTTACGTCTGCACGCGATAAGCTGAGGTCCATCTTTCCCTGCCCAGGAGTATATCTTTCCTTCTTCAGGGGTATATTTCACGCTCCAGCCCGCCCTCGTTCTCCAGCCCCAGCAACACCTGTGCAATGATGCATACAACTTCAGGGGTATATTTCACGCTCCAGCCCGCCCTAGTTCCCCAGCCACAGCAACACCTGTGCAATGATGCACACAACTTCAGGGGTATATTTCACGCTCCAGCCCGCCCTAGTTCCCCAGCCACAGCAACACCTGTGCAATGATGCACACAACTTCAGGGGTATATTTCACGCTCCAGCCCGCCCTAGTTCCCCAGCCACAGCAACACCTGTGCAATGATGCACACAACTTCAGGGGTATATTTCACGCTCCAGCCCGCCCTAGTTCCCCAGCCACAGCAACACCTGTGCAATGATGCACACAACTTCAGGGGTATATTTCACGCTCCAGCCCGCCCTAGTTCCCCAGCCACAGCAACACCTGTGCAATGATGCATACAACTCCCTAATCTGTTTTAACGGCTTCTAAAGCACCCGCTCCGAGTTTTGCCTCGGCAGGCAATAACATGAACGTGCTCTGAATTAATTGAAAGAAAAGATGGGCTGGGAAGCAAAGAGCACTGACGAAGGCTAAGGGAGAGAGAGGGTGGGGAGAAGTGGTGGATAGGGTGAAAGGGGAGAAGATGGCAGGATGATGATAATGGTAGTGCCGGCAGCTAATTTGATGGCACTGGCCCCAGCCGCTAGTGACTGATGGTGGAAAACTGCACATTCCGCAGAGGGCAGACTGAATACTTCCCGAGATTTAGGACGAGAAGGAAAGAGTTGGTCACGAGAGGGTAGTGGTATAAGAGAGGGGATTAGGGTGACTTACAAAGAGGGGCTCCTGAGGTCATCCTAATCAGAAGATTAACCAACAGGTTCGAAATGTTAATAACCAACATGGTAGATCTCGTGGCTGACCAACAAGGCAGAGCTAGTAACTGACCAACAAGGTAGAGCTAGTGACTGACCAACAAGGCAGAGCTAGTAACTGACCAACAAGGTAGAGCTAGTGACTGACCAACAAGGTAGAGCTAGTAACTGACCAACAAGGTAGAGCTAGTGACTGACCAAGAAGGTAGAGCTACTGACTGACCAGCAAGGTAGAGCTAGTGACTGACTAACAAGGTAGAGCTAGTGACAGACCATCAAGGTAGAGCTAGTGACTGACCAAGACCAACAAGGTAGAGCTAGTGACAAACCAACAAGGTAGAGCTAGTGACTGACCAACAAGGTAGATCTAGTGACTGACCAACAAGGTAGAGCTAGTGACTGACCAACAAGGTAGATCTAGTGACTGACCAACAAGGTAGAGCTAGTGACTGACCAAAAAGGTTGAGCTAGTGACTCGCCCATCAAGGTAGAGCAAGTGACTGATTAACACAGTAGATTTAGTGACTGACCAACAAGGTAAACCTAGTGACTGGCAAAAAAGATAGAGCTAGTGACTGACCAACAAAGCTGAGCCAGTGACGAACAAACAAGGATTAAAGGATTCAAAATTTATTGAGGTATAATGACATGTGGACAAAATAACAGAAATATCAGAATACACAGATGATACGTACCAAGTCTTCGTCAGCGTGAGCTGTTCTGAAGACAACATTTGCTACCAAGGTGAATTTAATATTAACTTTAAACTAGGGTTGAGGAGTAAGGAACAACCGACGGACATTGTTGGAGGACATCCTTTACAATCCACTTTTAATATGTCGAGACAGATGCAAGCATTAAATTGGATCATTAATTTCAGGAAAAATAAGCAGAGTAAGTTTGATCACTGACGTTTGCTTTATCATGACTATTAACTGTTTCAGCTGTCATTTACTTAGCTTGAGAGCAGAAAATGTCCGACATGAGGTTGTCTATTATATTACTCACACATTGTTTGGCGTACGATGGCACCAATTTAAAACTAACTGCATAGTTAGCATGACATATTGACATATGCACACAGGAAATAAATTTTCAATGAGTCATAATCTATGGGTACACTAAATGGACGGATTTCTACATGAACAAGATGATTGGAAATTTGAGCATGTGAGGCGAGAGAAAATATATATATACAGAATGAAAGCATCTATAGATGAAATGTTGAAACACAACTGGTTGACACGGAAAATTGCATTGCAGAAGTAAATTACAATTCAAAAGTTTCTGCACGCAAAAGTTCAAACAGGTAAAATTTTAGTTTACGTTTAAAGGTAGCAATACTTCTGCCAGTCCTTATATCTATGGTAATCGAGTTCCAGGTTTTAGCAGCTCTGTATTTTAAAAATAGTTGGGACTGTGTTGACGAATTTCGGGGAATTTGCAAATCCGCATTGTTGC
>SDVV010021460.1:0-13126 GCA_016164225.1 Gammarus roeselii
TCTGGCTATGCCTCACAAACATTTCATCCTGAAAATATTCCCCATTCTCCTCTCTTCCGCTTTCGCTCCCCACATCTCACCCGTAGAGCAGAATTTTCTACAACTGCCTATTTAAAAAAAACTCTCTTTTCCACAACACACACTGACCTACTGCTCCAAACACTCCTATGTAAACCCGACACTTTACACACTTCTCGCACCGTTGATTTCGTCTTGTTTTCCACAAGTTCAGTCTTTTCCACATGAGAGCCGTGCTGCTCAAAACTTAATCTGATACCTCTACATTTAGGGGGTCACAAAATACGCTCGCCTCTTCATTTCTCCAGCTTCTCATGACTGTACTTCTACCCACACTAACTCACACATTTCCTATGAACTGTAACACTAGACTTCTCAACTTCTTTTACAAATCAGCCCTCTCCTTTACCGTATCATATACAAACAACAAATGAATCAACTACCAACTTGACCAATTTAACAGTTTAAACCTCGAAGTAATACACGCGCATTCACTTCTCTAACCACTCCATCGAGAAAAGTATTGAAGAGCCAGGCCATCACAACACAATCTTGTTTCAGATATACTTTTAGGGGGGAACTAAGCTTTCACCTCACTCCCGACTAGGCCACATATTCTGCTGCCAACATAGTAACTCTGAACCATTATTAGGAAATGTCCGTCTTCTCCATACAAACGCAACACCCTCCACAGTGCCACTTTGTCAATCTGTAGGCCTTTCCCTGACACATTGGGGCACAGAACACATGGTATTTATTAACCAATATCCTCAGATTATACAGATTATATATTTGGGGTGGTTCCGTTGTTTCTAAAATAACTTTAACTGTCATACGTAGAGGCTACATGAATAATGTTCAACTTTGTATACCCGAGAAGTTGGTAACAGCTACGTTGAAAAGCACGCACTGATGGAAGCACTGAAAGCACACTTCTGAACGTTCACTGCGACTCACAGTATTGTGGCTTGCACACAACTGTTTAAATGTTTGTGAGCATTGGCGCTACTAGTTTCATCATTCTTAGACTAACGATCCATTTGATGTGAGCCACATTAGCTTGGCGCCCACCTTGTTAATGCCTAACGTAGGCACCATCTTCGAGCCTTGCATCTGGATGGGGGTTTCAGCGAGAATATTTCACGGTTTCACGTTAAGGTTGGGTCGCTATCCCTGGCGCTAAATTATATTATAGCTAACGTCAGATCAGCCCCTTTCATCTCCGCCAACTGCCTTATCAGCCACAAGTTGTTCCGACTACCTACCTACGGTACAATTTTCTGACAGCGAATATTCATAGCGTTCCTCAGTCACCCCAGCCACTGTCACACCAGTCACAGTGACATTCTGTCTAAACTCTGTTTCAGCCACGTCAGAATCAGCCACAAGGCGTACCATTTTACGGGTTATCACTTCAATGAAACTTTTCCTACCAAACCTAACCTAACCTAGGGTACGTGTTTCTAACCCGCGGGGCAGAGGTACGTATTTCTAACTCGCGGGGCAAACAGACGTATTTTTCTAGGGTAAGTTCTGCCGTTTTTTAGCGTTTATTATTGAAGTTTCAATAAAGTGATAACCAGCAGGTTGGTACGCCTGTTTAGGTGTAGCTACAGTGGCATATTTGACAGTGGCAGATTTTGAAGTGGCGGAAAATGCGTGTTGGCTGAAATATCGTTTAGGTCGAGAGCACGTGTGCTGAAAGATTTTTAGCGGTTATGACAGTGTCCGGACATGACAGTGAGGTGAATTGAATTGGCGATAGTGCGCGTGTGCGGAAATAATTTTAGCGCGAAAGCAGGGCTCCATTAAGGTTGACTTACCTCAACGTTTCCTCGCTGAGGTAGGTCATATTAGTTCAGTTATGGTTAAAATAACAGTAAATGAAACGCGCACGGTATTGGACCTAGTCATCTCATTAGTGAATTCTCCCTATACACTCGTTGATGTGTTATTGACGGGGACGATTGAAGCGCCTAAGTTATGGTTCCACAAACAAGTTTAGACGTATCAGTAGTGATCTATTGCATACCTAAGCTCATTCCACACTCAGCGGTTACGTCGGTAGCTATGAAAACGGGAGCCCAGCGTTCGCGCTAAAATTATTTCCGAACACGCGAACTATCGCCACTTCACTTCACCTCACTGTCATGCCCGGACACTGTCATAACCGCTAAAAATCTTTCATCACAAGTGCTTTCGTCCTAAACGATGTTTCAGCCCAGACACATTTTTCCTCCACTTCAAAATCTGCCACTGTCATATCTGCCACTGTCTTTACACCTGAACAGGCGTACTAACCAACTTGATATCACTTCAATGAAACTTCCATAAAAAACGCTAAAAAAACGGCATTACGTGCCCTAGAAGAATACGTATGTTTGCCACGCGGGGTAGAAATACGTACCTTTGCCCCGCGGGTTAGAAACACGTACCCTAGGTTAGGTTAGGTTGAGTAGGAAAAGTTTCATTAAAGTGATAACCAGTAAAATGGTACGACTGGTGGCTGATTCTGACGTTGGCTGAAACAGAGTTTAGGCAGAATGTCACTGGCAGATATGACAGTGACTGGTTTGACTGAGGAATGCTATGAATGTACACTGGTAAAAAATGGTGCCGTAGGTAGGTAGTCGGAACAACTTGTGGCTGATGAAACAGTTGGCGGAGATGAAAGGGGCTGATCTGACGTTAGCTATAAAAGAATTTAGCGCCAGGAATAGCGACCAATGAAAACATAGGTAGCTGGAAAATAGAGAAAGATTGAAATCAACTGAATTATTATGCATGTTCACAAAATAGTTAGCTGATATTGCTCAAGTGGTTTTGAAGGTAGCATCAAAAAATAATATAAGTAGATAGCATCCCCGATTTAATTATTTCACAAAAATAAAAGCTTGGGGCTATAACTGAATGTTCTTATCAATACATTTCCATTTCTGTCTTCCGTCAGTCACTTTAATACCAGATTGTGGGAATTTTCTTATGGTACACATCTTTGAAATCGGCCTGTGGTATTGATGTGAAACCATTCACACTTACAAGCAAAATGTCTGCACAAACAAAATGACCGTGGACTATTTAGTAACCTTGAAATTCCACTGCAGTGAATGGTCAAGGATATTACGTAACAAAAATCCGCGGTATGTTAGTAACCGGTAAATTTGCAGAAAATGAATCTCATTGATATTTTCTTTGTCGTTGGGCTGTATTGCTGTTGCTGAGCTGGAAAAGACCGTGCCCTTGATCTGAGGAAGAAATTGTTACATCCCTCTCTTCCACTTTCTTTGAGACATCTCCAGGCAAAGATATTTCCGATCAATAGCGACGTTGAAATGACTCTAGTTTCAGTTAGTAGATGTAACCGTTGAACTCTTAGCATCGGTTTTCTAGGTTGGGGAAGAAGACATTCATATTTTTTGCGGGCTTTTGTATTTTCAATGAAATGACGTGGATTCATCCCCTCAAAAATGACAGTAGCAAGGTTTATTCACGAGTCCCTTTCATGGTTACATCTCCCGTATGGTATAAACGTTGTGAGATGTGAAAGTTCTGGAGGGTTGATCCACAGCGGAACAATCATTAAATAATCTATGAAGATTCCGTAGCAGTAATTACTTAGCTATTCATTTTTACGGTTTATGCATCCAGTTAAGTTGATTGTTATTCCAACCAAAATTAAGTGACTCACAAACACTTGACCACATAAACCGAGCTTAAGGAAAATTGTGATATTAGCTGTTCATCGGATCATAATTTTTTTTCCCATATTTTCTTTGATTGTTTGATAATTTTAATAGATTTCCATGCCATGTTAATGACAAGATACTGATCGACCTAATCATTCCCTCTATTAGGATGAAGAAGTTATACCTTTGATCATTCACATGAAATGTATATTATCTCCTGCTTTGAACATCAATCATCAACTCTGATCTTAGATGCAATAGTGGGAAAATCAAGAATGAAATTAGAAGCTTAACACAAGATATAATTTATTTTGTTGTTAGAAACATTTACATTTTTTCTTCAAAGCAATTTAAATTTGAGTAGTTTTATTAGTATTGTATATCCCTCTGTCATACAATTATTTGCTAGATTAAACTGACATGCTGCGCAATGCAAACCTTTTGTTGAAAGATTTTGACATAGCAGAGCTTTTCTGAGCAGGTTTAGGAAGTGCGTTGCACTTTCGACGATCACACAACCCATTGCGACTTCCCTTCTTCTCCACCACGAGACAGGTCAAAATGTCTTATTCGGGGCCAGGTATCCTCGAACCAACAACCTCCATACTCCAATGGATGTCTGTTGTGAGAACAGGTCTCTACACTACCCTCTCATTTGTAGCTGCTGGAATCAATTCTGTTCGGTTGGAAAAGGAGATTATACCAGCTAAACCCAATCCTGAAATTGGCATTTAAATACTTCCAATTTTTGTACATGAACAAAATCAATACAAATCGAGGCAAACATCAGCTAAAACATGCGAGTGACGCTTTTGGTATGGAAATTAACAGTTGAACTGGTCTGTCATTCTGAAATACATATGAATAAATGTTCCTATTGACTTGGATCCGATTGTGAAAGCATCGACTTACACATCATTCGATATTTCATCACAAGCTAATTGCACCCTCATAAAAAAAGCTAACTCTGTGTAGAAGAGAAAAAACATAACCGATTTTTTTCTAATGTTGTGAAATAAGTATATTCTACTATATTTAGAATATACTTATTTCAGAACATTATACAAAAAAATCAGGAACTAAAAGAAAATGTCTGGCACAGAAGGAAAACATAGACCAACTCATTTGCGGTCGTGTCCTTCTCTCAGGCAGAATGAAATGAACGCGTCATGGTGTTGATTCACTACACACCTTAAAAAAAATGCAAAAAATTGATGCCCTGATCTCTTGTTTTCAATGTAGTTGTAATTGTCATTCCCTAGCTGCAGATTAACATATGACATCAATGTACAGCGCAGGCACATTCTGAATAATAAATGATTGGTTCTAAGTTGCCCCAAGGTACACACTTGTAGCATCATTCATTATCAACCTTGAGGAATAGTGGTTCCTTGTGTGAATAGCTCTGTCTGATCTAGTGATTTTAGAGTGTGACTAATGCGTATAGTTAATATGACATTATTAGTACTCATATCAAATGTCTGCATCTATTTTATGACCCAATTCCTACAGAAAACATTCTGACGGTTGATTTGTTCGTTCTGTCAAAATCAGGGATCATTGTTTACAATTACAAATTCTGAGTGTCAGTATTCATTATGTAAATTTGCCCCACTTACTTGTTCGATATTTTATGAAGGAAGTTGAGGCGAAGTTAGCGGCTAATATCTGAACGTTACCCGATTACTGATGAGGATATCGTTCACGTCAGGTAAATCATTCTGACCTATAAAATATTAAAATTTAATTTTAAATCAAAACTTGCAAATATCTTGGTTGAAATGAAGCCAATACCATATGAAAAAAAAAATCAATAGAATCTTGCAATGTATTTCCATTCATATACGTTTTGTTGAATGACATTACCACGTATCTTTCTTACATCAACAAGGTATGCCCAAATATGTCGACATAGTGAGTAGTTTTACATCTCATATCATAGTAAATCTTTTCTTGATAGTGTCAAATGGACCTCCATTCGTCTGATATTACAAGAAGCCGTTCATCAGCGCTGTGGCAGAGCGGGTAAAAATTAGGCCGCTACACCGTCACATGCCTTTGCGCCAGCCGTCGTCATCCCAGACAATTGGCCCTCAATGCCATTATTGATTAATCCCTCAGTAAAGTTTACCGGGGTACGGTTAGTGAGTCTAGTATAGATCGTTTATAAGGGTTTACAAGTGTAGGGAGACAATACTAGGTATTTGACCCAAAGAAGCTTGCTATTTTATACTTCAGAAGTAGAACGTCAAAGAGATAACCATGCAAGGCAGAGGGAATCGTCCAACCGGAGTTACAGTCTTCCCTTTCTCCACAGCAAATTCATTGGTTGCTATTGCACTGACGCTGATACTTTTTCGACGAGTTACCTGCCTAGCCCTTCTTCCGAGCTGCCAATGCTGCTGGGAACAAAAAATAAGAATGCTATCAGTCTTTTCGTGATGGCTACCGGTTTGAGCCCTTCGCTACCGAGACGACCGGTATTAGTGGCAAGTCCAGGAGCCTCCTGGTATGCGACATTGGTCGACGGTTACCAGCCGCCTCAGGAGACCCTAGCGGAACGAACAGATTGGAGCAATGGCCAGGACTAACCGTGCAACGCAGTATTGATCGATTTAAGTATACAATTTCCATATAGGCCTATACACTAAAGAAGTTTTACATCAGACCAGCAGCAGCTTCAAGTGGCATCAGTATGGTTGGATGCCACAATCTCTGCAAGAAGACCTAGGGCCTCATGAAAGAAAAATATTTGATAATTTAATCATGCACTAACTTTGTTTGTTTGGAGAGTGGTTCAAGAAGTTAGGAACAGAGCACAACTCTATTAATAAACGTTCTGGCGCTAGCGTATTTTGGGTCGGTCTTGAGTAATTGCCTTCTGTCATGAGATTGGATTATTTCAGAACTTGTGCCGCTGCAAAAAAAACAGCTGCTGACGCCTGACGCGCCGTGGTCTAAGTTATTGTGACAGACGTTCAGGGGTAAAGGCTGTGAAATGGGGAGGTAGTTCAATGACTCCCGCTTCACACACACAATTATTATATACAATTTATAAGTAAACTTGGCTTTTGATCAACGCATTGCTGGGATACAACAACAATTTATTCCTCATGAAATGCAAAGCAATCAGTTAAATATCCAAAACAAAATCCTTAAAATCTATGGTAATTTTTATATCCAGTTGACAGTTTTATTTCCACTTCTTAATAACCCATCAAAATCGCTAGACATTCTCGCGAACGCATCACACTAGACGTTCACAATGTTTTCCCAAAAGTTACAAAATCAATGATGTTAAATACGAACGAGGTCGTCTTCAACAACAATGTTTTTTATTCTATTTTTGCCGAGAAATTCTTCGAGGTTTAGGTGAGGAAAAAGCCCTGTCAGCTCAGGCTTATTCCCAAATGCAGCGATCCTCCCTAAAAAGTGGGACCGTTGTTGCGTCGAAAATTAGGCCACCCGTGAAGGTCAAAGTTCGAGATTTCAGAAGGGATTTATCTCGACGTGTATTACATTAAAATTGAGACTACAAAAACTAGCTAACATAGAACGAATGTTAATATATCTGAAGAATCAGCACTAGTAACGTGGTCGTTATTTGTTGCGGATTTTTTTTGTGTGTTTAATTTGGATATTTTTTGCTTACATAGCTGGGCTAATGCTAATAACTAGTCTAATCCTAATACCTAATATTCAGCACCAGTTTAATAATGATAACTGAAATGTACCCCCGGTTTAATGCATGAAACGAAAAGGTTCCAACCCTCTAACTCTAATGACTTGGATATATCAAGAGTCTAAGGCTACTCACTATAGAACATCACCAGTTTGACGCAAATAACCATAATGCCACAACAGTCTAATACTGATAACCAGAATGCCACAACAGTCTAATGCTGATAACCAGAATGCCACACCAGTCTAATGCTACTAACCAGAATGCCCCACCAGTCTAATGCTGATAACCAGAATGCCACACCAGTCCAATGCTGATAACCAGAATGCCACACCAGTCCAATGCTGATAACCAAAATTCCACACCAGTCCAATGCTGATAACCAAAATGCCACACTAGTCAAATGCTGATAACCAGAATGCCACGCCAGTCTAATGCTGATAACCAGAATGCCACACCAGTCCAATGCTGATAACCAGAATGCCATAACAGTCTAATGCTGATAACCAGAAAGCCACACCAGTCTAATGCTGATAACCAGAATGCCACACCAGTCCAATGCTGATAACCAGAATGCCACACCAGTCTAATGCTGATAGCCAGAATGCCACACCAGTCCAATGCTGATAACCAAAATTCCACACCAGTCCAATGCTGATAACCAAAATGCCACACCAGTCAAATGCTGATAACCAGGATGCCACGCCAGTCTAATGCTGATAACCAGAATGCCACACCAGTCTAATGCTGTTAACCAGAATGACACACCAGTCTAATGCTGATAACCAGAATGCCACACCAGTCTAATGCTGATAGCCAGAATGCCACACCAGTCTAATGATGATAACCAGAATGCCACACCAGTATAATGCTGATAGCCAGAATGCCACACCAGTCTAATGCTGATAACCAGAATGTCACACCAGTCTAATGCTGATAACCAGAATGCCACACCAGTCTAATGCTGATAGCCAGACTGCCACACCAGTCTAATGCTGATAACCAGAATGCCAAACCAGTCTGATGCTGATAGCCAGACTGACACACCAGTCTAATGCTGATAGCCAGAATGCCACACCAGTCTAATGCTGATAACCAGAATGCCACACCAGTCTGATGCTGATAGCCAGAATGCCACACCAGTCTAATGCTGATAACCAGAATGCCACACCAGTCTAATATTTACGATTAGAAGGTTCCACATCGCTAATGTTAATAACCAGCATGCAACACCAGTCTAATATTTACGACTAGAAAGCTCCACATCGATAATGTTAATAACTAGCATGCAACACCAGTCTAATATTTACGACTAGAAGGCTCCACATCGCTAATGCTAATAACCAGCATGCAACACCAGTCCAATATTTACGACTAGAAGGCCCCACATCGCTAATGCTAATAACCAGCATGCAACACCAGTCTAATATTTACGACTAGAAGGCTCCACATCGCTAATGCTAATAACCAGCATGCAACACCAGTCCAATATTTACGACTAGAAGGCCCCACATCGCTAATGCTAATAACCAGCATGCAACACCAGTCTAATATTTACGACTAGAAGGCTCCACATCGCTAATGCTAATAACCAGCATGCAACACCAGTCCAATATTTACGACTAGAAGGCCCCACATCGCTAATGCTAATAACCAGCATGCAACACCAGTCTAATATTTACGACTAGAAGGCTCCACATCGCTAATGCTAATAACCAGCATGCAACACCAGTCCAATATTTACGACTAGAAGGCTCCACATCGCTAATGCTAATCACCAGCATGCAACACCAGTCCAATGTTTACGACTAGAAGGCTCCACATCGCTAATGCTAATAACCAGCATGCAACACCAGTCCAATATTCACACTAAAAGGTTCCACCTCTCATATGCTAATTACTTAAATGGTCCTGTAGCATTTTCTTCGTTCCTAATATGATCTAAGTATTTTTTTCCTCACTAATAATTGAAATTTAATTTCTTATGATGCCTCCTAGTCCTTGGAAATATCACCTTGTCTTCTGAGAAACGAGCCTTGTTTATTATTGTAATAAATAATAATTCCATCATAAATAATTTACTAGAAAACATTATCTTTGATATAGTTCAAAAACTTAAACTATTGAAATGCAGTGAGACAAAAAATAGAAACTCAATATCAAACTGAAACTCACATCAAATGTCGTTCCAATTCGATTTGTTGCCCTTGGTTCCCTATGCATGTTAATGATACGGATACTAGTTTACCAAGTTTTTGATTAGGATAATAGTTTACCAAGTTAATGATCAGGATATTAGTTTACCAAGCTTATGATTAGTATAATAGTTTGCCAAGTTAATGACAATGATATTAGTTTACCAAGTCAATGGTTAGAATAATAGTTTACCAAGAAGATCGTTTGTTGAATTCATTTTTTCTAATTTATTTGTTGTTACTTCGCTAATGAGATTATTCATTATGATATGAATACTAGCCATTTCACGTGTTGACTTTATCTAATAGTATATTTATGAGCTTGATATCACGCTCATCAAGCTAAAACGAAGCAATAACACTCCCACATGGGAAGGTCATCCATCAAAAGATTATCACCGTGGGCTCGTATTAGAGTCATCATAGTAGCTTTTCTATTGGACTCGTTGTCGAAATGCACATTCCGATACGAATATTTTTGCCGCTGATGATTACCTGAGCGTTCTCCATGTTTCGTCTTAAAAAAATATATGGAACCAAGAAATGTCATTTAACACATTTCTTAAGAAGGTACACCGTTGGTTGACATGATCAACATATTTTATTTCAATCTCATTAGTGGTTCAATGTTATATTATGTAGGTAAATCAAACGATCGACAATGTTTCTTCTGATATTGAGATCAGATGTAGGGTTCGCATTTTTCAGGGCATCGACCGCCATATTTTGGAAAGACATGATCTACAGCATTGTCCACTGATTAGAATTATTAGGTCTGCCTAAAAATAATGTTATATATTAAAACGAAGATCATAATTCCTGTGCGTACGAATTTTATATTGAAAACTGCTTACACTTGCAGACACAGGGGGCTGAACATCAATATCTTGGGGAATATATTTATTGCTATAGATAATATTTTACTACAACCCTCTATAAATATATTTTTTATCGTCATAGAATTTTGGATTCAGTGCAGGTCAGGGTCTCATTTTGCACCAGTCCAATCATGCACCAAAAAATTAGTATTGTGATTTGATGTACACAATTTACTATCGTTCTCTACACTTGTTAATGGAAATGTATTCCTGTTTTACCGAATGCATTAAATACATGAATGGATTCAAAGTCAACTGACCAATCTACCACATCGGATTGACGACATTGTTCGCTTATAACTCTAGGATTCATCCATCTTTCTATACCACCATCATCTGTCAGCATTGAGCAACATAAAAATCTTCCCTTTTGAACAGACTCGTTAAGGAAGGTGATGAACTGGCTTCGTCTCCTCTCCCCGACACAATGACAGCAATTAATGAACGCGGATAAGATCTTCCCTGTCTCCTCTTTTCATCCGATAATTGCACCGCAAGCATATTTTTCCAGCAGGATTGTTGTCAGTGCGTCCTCATCAACTTTACGTCCTTTTGTTGCTCAGGTCATAAAATTTCTCCGTGGAAGAAGGGTGATAAAATTGCAGTAGAAGGGGCCACTTCTATTGCCACCAGGAATAAAAACCGCTCAACGAAGCCCGCCATAACAGATCGGCGGGGTTGGATAGAACACTGAAAGAGAGCCAGCTGAGAATCTCGTGAAAGTATCCTGACAGCTGTTTAAATACAGCCAGATTTGACTACATTCTGTTTATAAAGGATTTTCATCTAGAGGTCAGATCACAGAACTATTAATTTGGTGGTGCTATGCCAATTAGTACTGATAATAGTATGTAGATCACACGTAGTGCAATATTTTGTAGCACGTTATGCTTAGAAATTTGATTATCGAACCAATTGCACGAGATAACATGAGATTAAATCTAGTCCCATGTCATTGTACAAGCGTTGACAGCTTAATTTGCCGTCAACGGTCACCTACCAATCTCAGTATTATCTCATGCATCAGTATATCTTACTCACGCGCGTTGTCGTTAGACACAGGATGACAGGAGCAGTACAAAGGACGACTTCTCCAACAACATCTATATTGTGCTCGTCATTTCAGTAGGCCGACAAACTTTCGTTCGGATTGTTTTACTGAACTAAGTAGTGAATAAATGTGGTAACCAGTCGAAATATATCCATAGTTATGTTTTATGACCCTCTTTTCAGTTCTAAGTCGCACAGCAGCATTACGGCCCCCGATATCGTGTGTTCCTTCTGCAGCTGCATTCATTCCGTCCACTATCACGGGTATGTATTTACAAACACAAATCCCCACTGCTTCAGCTGTACCGATTGTCTGACTTGACATCTCCGATTTCCCTCTTCTGTAACTGTACCCATGCTACCCGGCATCGTGTCTCCGACCAGCCCTCCCTGACTCTTTTCTTACGTTGGTCCCTTAGCCGCATTCTCCACGGCGCCTTGCCGTCTGTCCCATGCTCCTCACGGCACGAGGTCCTGTAATCGCTGAGCTCTGCAGGATTTGGTCGGAGTTTAATGTCTCCTTTGGAAGGTGTTGTTGCGAATTTATTGCGCTTCAAGTGGCACACGCAAGGAAAGTTCCGCAATAAGTAAACCGAGTGGGGGAGTCTCGCTGCAGTTGTTGTTGGCCAGTGTTCAGGAAGAAAACCACATTACCTTAACTTAGGCCTTTAGACGATGACGAGGCACATAGAATAATTAGGAAGGATGATGCTAAATAGAGATTGTGGTTTCAAGTGGAAGAAGGATGAAAGTCTACAAGTTATGGTACACATATTTGAAAATTCGAAGTAAATATATAGCACTTTCTCTTTGAATTAACACTCTTGTATATCTAGTCAATCAATGGATAGACAATTGTAGTTTGATTTTAAGAATTCATATTAAACATCAAACTTATTAGACTATTTCTATTGCAAATGACTAGTATATTATAAATTATCTTCATTTGAAAACACCGTTTTACTTGTCACCATCAAAATGTTATGGCTGGACAATTGAGCCGGTTATGAGTACTCCCAACACTAAAAACTATAAGGTTAATTCTATGATTGCTGGTTGGTCACTCGAACGGGGTCCTCTGGCATGTGAACTTAAAGATCGACCATCGGGTCAACAGGTATTATCTTCACGTATAATTAACTACTATACGCACAGTCACTAAATAAGTTTCATTCACCCCTTAAAATAAACCTAAATCCGAAAATATATTATTTCGCTCCAGATTTGAACTCAACGGAAATTTGTGTCGAGTAATTTTTTAAGAATCTTTGGGGGACATAATTCTGAAATGAATTTCCAGATTAGGTTCATTTCATCAGACAGAATAATGTATCATACTTTTTCGAGTTAAAGAGTAGCCCTAAGCGCTTTTTTTTTCAACTCAACATTTATGCATTGTCAGTACTCTATTGTATCTTTTCCAATGCTTAGTGTACGAGGCGCAAATTGAGACTCCAAAATGATCAGTGAAAGTTATTTATACGTTACAAACATGCCTTTTATCTGTGTTACAGATTGAATAACACATTACTACGAAAAGGTTTCAGGGCAGGTAGGACAGCAAAATAATGCTAGTTAGCAGAAATACGTCCAAATTATTCAGGAATTACATTTATA
>SDVV010021461.1:0-13126 GCA_016164225.1 Gammarus roeselii
CATGAAGGTCAGATTGAGGGTGTGTGCGAGAGAAAGAAGCTACCTTCACCTCTCCTTCAAATGACTGCAAATGCCACTGGTAACTTCAGTAAAATTTCTTGCTTAGGATAGGTTATTGTTTTGATTGTTTTAAGGACCCAATCTATAGTCTAGAGATGACATTGTGCAACATCACAAATGTTCATCAATATTAATTTGTATTACCATGAAAAAAATCAATGCAATTTTTCCCCTAATCACTCTCAGTCGGCACTGCAACATTAATCATCCCGATCTACCTCCCCCTCACTGCGTGCCCGATTCCAACCCTCCATTTACCCTCTTAACCCTCCGCATGGTCGGTGCTATCAAAGACTGGGCTTCCATTGTTGGCCGGCATTTGTTTTATCATCATGCAGCTCTGGCCTCTTCTTTATCACTGACAACCAGTCCCACCTTCTGATTGGCCGGGATCCCTCCCCCTCCTTTCTTAATGCCTTCATACTAACAGGCGCTTCAGCAGCAATGCGGCGCGGAGGCTTCCTCGAGGAATCCATGAACTGAGTACTTAATACTTTTAGGTCCTAGTGTGCCAAAATGTGATTTGCGATGTCGTAGTAACACTAAGGACTTTCTAAAGAGGAAAGAAGCCTATGATAGGCTCATAATCACTAAACGTATAAAGTACGGCAACCTATGTTTACACGCTTGGCAAATCAACAGCGAGGTTGACGTGACAAGAATAGAAAAAGGGAGAGTTCACATTTCTAATGATCTGAAGGACATTAAGCTTGACCCAGACATTTTGGATGTATAACCATAACCCTGCCACAGTACTGACCGGGACAACGCCAGCGCACTGACCCTGACCCTGAAAAAGGTTGACCCTTGCGCAGTGACCTTCACTTTTATACGCTTACATGGTGGTGTTAACCCTGACACTGCAGCCATTCTGCTCTGACAAAATATTGCTCCTGCTGAGCCTGCAAGCCTGCTACCGCTGCCAGCACGGTTCTCCTGCCCGCATGGTGCCCTTGCCAGCATGCTGTCCCTGCCAGCATGCAACCCTTGCCAGCATGATGTTCCTGCTAGGATGCTGCCTCTGCCATCATCGTCAAATTCCGATGCTTTGCACAGATGGTCATCGGATATGTGTAGCGCGTGAGAGCCCATTAAGTCTTCTTGGGTCGATTAGGTCCTTTGTTGCGTGCTGGGCGCCATGATGTGATAGACAGCAGTGATGGTGGTGGTGAGGGCCCTCTGTAGCGTGCTGGGCGCAATGTTGTGGGGGGGGAGCAGTAACAGTGGTGGTAGGGGATCTCTGTAGCGTGCTGGGTGCCATGCTATGGGGGGAGCAGTGATAGTGGTGGTGGGACTCTCAGTAGCGTGCTGAGTGCCATGCTATGGGGAGAGCAGTGATAGTGGTGGTGGGACTCTCAGTAGCGTGCTGGGCGCCATGTTGTGATGGGAAGCAGTGATAGTGGTGGCGAAGGCCCCCTGTAGCGTGCTGGGCACCATGTTGTTGGGGGGAGCAGTAATAGTGGTGGTAGGGGATCTCTGTAGCGTGCTGGGTGCCATGCTATGGGGAGAGCAGTGATAGTGGTGGTGGGACTCTCAGTAGCGTGCTGGGCGCCATGTTGTGATGGGAAGCAGTGATAGTGGTGGCGAAGGCCCCGTGTAGCGTGTTGGGTGCCATGTTGTGATAGGAAGCAGTGATGGTGGTGGTGGGGACCCTCTGTAGCGTGTTGGTTGCCATGTTGTGGTGGGGAGCAGTGATAGTGGTGGTTGGGGCCCTCTGTAGCGTGTTGGGTGCCACGTTGTGGTTGGGAGCAGTGATAGTGGTGGTATGGGCCCTCTGTTGCGTGTTGGGTGCCATGTTGTGGTGGGGAGCAATGATAGTGGTGGTCGGGACCCTCTGTAGAGTGTTGGGTGCCATGTTGTGGTGGGGAGCAATGATAGTGGTGGTGGAGGCCCTCTGTAGCGTGTTGGGTGCCATGTTGTGGTGGGGAGCAATGATAGTGGTGGTGGAGGCCCTCTGTAGCGTGTTGGGTGCCAACCCAGTCAAACATTCTCGTCTAAAAATCATACGCATATGCGCGATTATCATCAGTGGTATGGTTTAACTATCAGATTGTGTTCAGAAGAAAACCGACGTTTATCGGATAATTAACGTCGAAACAACGTCAGGAAGGGCCGTTTTTGTGACGGTAATATCGTTCATGTAGTATAACCAACAGATAAAATTTTGTAAATGAACGTAATTATAATTTAAGTATCGTGTATTTATAGTCAATCATCTAACGATTAGCGTGTGTTTATCGTGTGATTATGATCTATCTTAGCGGCTAGCCACCGAGCTGTTGGTAAATTATCCTGCGATTAACGTGTGTTTATCGTGTGATTATAATCTTTTTCAACCGTTAGTCACCTAGAGGGTGGAAACTTCTTGTCGGTTTTCGGGTAGTTATCCCGTAATCACACGCTGTATTTAACGGGAAATGCGGATGAATCCCGATCATCTGCAATAATCAGTGGATGCATTTCCCATCGACGGACCAGACTGTTATCAACAATTAATGTGGCGCCGGTAACTAGCACAAGGTATCATTGAAGGCCGGTTATATCCATATTTTTGATCAAATAGGTGTTCTGCACCGGTTCAGAATATCTCCAACACAGAAATAGCTCAATTTAGCACAAGTAGACACATTTTTTGTCACGGAAAAATACGCGACAAATAAAGATGATTTGTTACCTTACAGGGATAAAGGGATAATTCGATATTTGTTGACCATTGACATGAGACAAACTTGAAGTATATCACAATTTAAAAAAAATATCTACACAAATCATTAACAGTTTCTATTTTGTCAGCTGTCATTAGTTGTGGTAGAACATTAGAAGTTATTGGAAAAACGAAGATGGTGAGTATGGCTAAGCGTATCAAGATAAAAAGGTGACAAGTGTTTGCATGAGAAAATAATAAATTGAGAATGATAGTGGGGGGGAACGAGTTTTGCCGCGGTCATGGTGACCTTGTTCCTGTAATCTGTCAATTTTGTGCAAACCGGTTATATCCCGTTAAGTCAAATTTGATATAAGCTGAAGTATTTGATGATCTCGACAAAAAGCTGACACTAATGATGATGAATGGTGACTGAGGGCGGTAGATAAGGATGGAGAAAGATAATATTCGGACACTACCTTCCTCCAATCTTTATAAAGCGCCACGACACCGCATGTCGTAGCTAATGACAAACGCGATCGTGGTTGCGGTTTTCACTCCCGTGGCGCAGAGGTTATCTCGAATTGTTGTATATGGCGGTGATAAGTACATTTTTGAAATTTGATCTTTATGTTGTCAACATTAAAATATTGCAACATATGAGGATGAGATCTGTCCTCCAACTTGGTTCTGAATTAATATGCAAATAAACCACAATATTAATCTGCAACCAAGTTAGTTCTCTACCAATCGCACATTCAAGCATCACATTCTTTTATATTTCATAACGAAGTAGTCTATTTCAAAAAATAACAGAACACTGCAAATTATATGAATTTGCTGAAGAAAGTTGGTAATTAGGTCTTGGACTGTAAGCACATAAGGTCTTCATAGCGTATTTCCACTCACTGCGAAGGCGATCATTAGACCATTTTTCCACAAGTCTTCATTCACAACAAGACGGATAGTGACAATCTTCAATATTTTTAGGTTGATTACATAATTCCTTTCAAATAGTGTTCAAGACAATGAATAGTAATCCACTTGTTGTACTACACCTTCGTGTACAATGAGAAACGTGCTGAAGGCGCCTTGTTCCCGAGAAAGTTATGGTTTTCACTTTTCCCGAAATATTTTCGTCATGGATAAAATATTGAAAACTTGAGCGTTCAATGGTAATAGAGGGTGTATTCATAGATTTGATTTAGTTTGTGATTGTCAAAAGCGTAGCCTTCATTTACGTTGTTTTTATGATTGAGAATCGGCTATTCTCACGAAATTTAACTTTTATTGTGATTGATTGGAGCAATTGTCCAGGGTATGCGGATTATAGATGAGAGTAGAATGTGACGAATCCTTAAATTGATTGAAAGGCTTCGATCTCTCTCTCGCTGATTAAGAATCGGTGGGCAATCTACAGATTTAAAAATATAGTATGGTCTTAATAACAGTTGATCTTCCTAAAGGATAACACACAGTATATTTCTTGGGAAAACTGTAATATTAGAGGAGAATATTACAGTTTTCCTAAAGTGATATGAGAAAGAACGACTTAGGTACCCCCGAATGCTAATAAACGCATACTTTGATAAATTAGTGGTAGGAATGAATCGATGACCCAGTTGCGACGTAAAATGTTGTCATTTCATTTATACCTCATTCATGTCCTCATATATTATTGTGATGTAATTACTGTCATCAAAATGCTAAATTAAGCAAAGACCTTGACAATCTTATTTACATCTTAAATGTAGCGTCATTTTTATATCCTTGTATTCATTAATTGGTTTGTAAAATGTCTACTATATCGTGACCATTCTGTGGTTAAACATTCGAGAAAAAATAACAAGCCAATTATTTAACGATACAAATGCAAAGCGAATAATAAAAAAAAAATAGGGACAAACAAAAACTATAAAACAGTGTTCGCATTAGCAATCTATAAAATACCTCAAAATTGTTTGGTATCAGTTATTCATCGTTATTCCATATGTTCATTTTAAATACCGTCTGATATCGTCGATTCATAAATAGTCAATTTCCGTCGGTTATGCTTGAATCATCGATTATCGTACATGCCTTGAGGTCGGTTATCGTCGATCCGCCTGTTGTCGCGGATACTCGACGATATTCGACAATAAACTTTTATCGTCGGATAAACGACGGTAAAAACGGAAAGCCGACGATTAGCCCTTGATCGCCCGATGATAAAGTCTGACTGGGATGTTGTGGTGGGAAGCAATGATAGTAGTGGTGGGGGCCGTCCGTGACTAGTTGGAGGCAGTGTTATGATGGAGGGGTTTTCCGTGGTATGTTGGGTGCCGTGTTATGAAGGGCAGCAGGGAAGCTGGCAGTGAAGGCCATCCGTGACATATTTGGTGCGCTTTTATGATGGGAGCAGAGGACGTGGCAGCTTAGATTAGACTAAGGAAACAAAACGAGTGCAAGTGCTCATGTCGAGTTGTTTCCTTGAAAAAGGGGGGCGGGAGCTCATCGTGTCATGTTGAGCACCATGTGATGATGGAGAGCAGGGTAAGGGTGGTGCGGGCCCTTCGTGATATTTTAGATGCCATGTTTTGATGGGGGAGGGGGGGGGCAGGAATAGGTGTGCATGTAGCTGGGCAGAAAGTTTGCGATATTCTAGAAAGAAATGCATTTTGATTACTGTGTGTTTATTACAGACATAATCTCCCTCATTATGTTGTTTAGGGCATCCACGAGAACATCGAAGGGCATGTTTAGTCGCGGCACGAAATAATTCAAACAATCTGTCAATATTTTGGTGCGGCAAGTTAATTAGCTACCAAATTTACATCGTCTCTTACAAACTAAGTTACATTTATAAAGACGGCTCCTAGCAATTATAATCAACAGAATTCTATCTCTCACCAAACCTGATGGAAGTGTTTCTCTTTTGCTGGTAACAGATGAAACAGTTTCACACTCTCTTTCAGATGGGGTGATGCTCACGGTGCCTTTTTTGGTGCATGGCAATTCAATGGAAGGCCCGACCGGCAACAAGTTTCGTGCAGTTTAAATGAATTAACCATCGTAGGTAATGTTGGAAATTGAAATCTTATTTCTTATAGATGCTCATACCTGTTCATAGCTGTCCCATATTTTATTGCTACAGTGCAATAAAACGCATTTCACATTCTAATATTGAGTCGCCTTCGAAGGTGAGATATTGTGCGCGTCGTGAATTGTAATAACAAGGAAACTTTCGGTTGAAAAGAACAATCTTATCAGTGACTTTGACCTGACACTTGAGCATGAATGTTTGACCCAACATTATAAATAAGAAAGTGGCAGTTTTTCGCCTACGCATATAAGATTATCACCTAGCAGTTAATAGTTCCAAAAGTTTTATTGTTTAATAGCAAGGGTCCAACCGCAGACCCTGAAACACAATCTGGGTCTGGAGAGCCGTCCGATATCCGTGTCAGCAGCAGGGCCCGGCAGTAAAACTGGTTTACCCCTGCTGCGAAATAGCGACCAGGGCCCTTCCCCTGAGCACGACTATCCCGTTTCTCAACGCGATGCCAAGGGCGGGAATGCACATCAGGGCAGCGTCAAAACTTATCCATTATCAACCATCCCCAATCACGCCTGTCCAATTGCACGCTCTTCTGCCCCCTCCACACTAATGTCTCTCCTTCCTAACGCCAGCTTCATGCCATCCTTTTATCCAAACTCGGACTACCTCTATACCTACGTCCATTCACCTCTGCCTCCCTCAACCTTTTCGCCAATTTCACATCACCCATCCTCACCAAGGGCCCGAACCATCTCAGAACACCTGAATCTACTCGTCCTCTAACTTCTTCACCATCCCATTCAAATTCGAGTAACGTCGTTATTGATCCTGTGTGTAAGCGTCACTCCAGATACTCTCCTCGAACATGTCATCTCGGAAACATTCAACCTTCTTCTCTTCTCTGCCCTCACCTCCTAACTCTCAGCTCCATAAAGCACAGTTGGGACAACTACTCCCTCATTCAACCCTCTTTTTGCTTCCATCCCCGACGCCTTACAGCAACACCTCAGTTTCCAGGGTTTCAGCATTCTCCACATGATAGTCAGGTGGTTAAGACCCTCAACTTCCTTCAATAACTCTCCTTTTAGGAGGACAGTAATCCTGCTCGCTTCGACATTCCTCAAACATCTCATTCCTTTACTCTAACCCTCCACCAAACTCCGACACGTGCCTACACAACTTCCCTTCAGAGTTCACCAACAGTGCCGTATCGTCATCAAACAGCAGCTGACTCAACTGTCAACTCCGTCTGTTCGCTCGTAACAGCTTTAAGCCACGACTCAATACACTCGCATTCACCTCCCTGACTACTCCATCCATATAGAAATTGAACAAACAGGCAGGGAAACATGACGCAGCCTTGTCTAACTCCCGCTAACACTGTGAATAAAACACTCACCTCGCCCCTCCTCTCAGACCCATGCTCTGCTGCCAACATAGAAACTCTGAACGCTTCCCACAGATTTCCGACGACTCCACAGAGACGGAAATCCCTTAATAGCGCTTCCCTTTCAACCCTGTCGTAAGCTTTTCCAAATCCATGAATGCCCAAAACACATCCCTTTCCTTTGCAAGGTACGTTTAACAGACTTGTCTCATTATAAAAATCTGATCGGGACACCGTCTACCACGTCCAAGGCCACACTGTACCTCGTCAATTGCATCATCCGTACAGTCTCTAATCCTATTAATTAGCACTTCTCATACAACTTAACGACAAATCCTAACACACTTATACCTCTTGAGTACAGCATTTATATTCATCTCCTCTGCCCTTAAGCAGCTGAACAATGCAAGTACTGCGCTACTCAATCGGCCCCAAGCCCGACACAGGACACAGGTTCAGTAGCCTTACAAGCGATTCGACTATCGTTACTTCACCCCTTTTCAGGCACTCAGTCGCAACGTCGTCCACACCAAGGGCTTTTCCTGCTTTTAAAACCTCTACCGCCTCTCGCCCTTCTTCCTTAGCATGTCCGTCACAAGTTTCTCTCCCAACACCGGCATCCGCGCAACACCATCCACAGCAACATATAAATGGATAATAGAAAGCGTTAAAAAACCTTGGATAAGTCCTATTCTACACATGCAAATATTGTTTTGTAAGCAATATATATCTAACAAACATATGGATTTTTACTAGTAATCAAAACCATCTACCGTTGAGGCAGTAACAAACGTGATGTATTGTAAATGGCAAGTCAAACACCATTCGAAAATAACCGATAAGTTTTCTATTGCTTTGTCTTGGTGATACAACGGATAATTGGTATGTTGTAGTTTTTTTTTCCGTTCAGAAGCAGCCATCCAAATGTTGGCCTATTTAATAGGTGCCTCTGAGATGTACCAGCTTTCCAAATAACTGTGGCTTCCATACTCGCACGGGCAGCTAGTCCACGCTCTGTCACATGTTAACTGCCGCTGTATCTAGAATACAAAAAAAAATTAGACTCCCGGCTGCAGCTGGTCCCGATCATTGAAGTAATCCCAAATGCACCTTTAGTGAGGAGCATAACCGACAGGCATACGATTGACACATGTACTTGCTGCCTTTAATAGCATAGACAATGACATGTCGTCATTTGACAGTAGGGGAGGGCCGGAGGAGGAGTAGCTCGGGACAAACTAATTGTTCGCTAAGTGGGAAAGAAAACACCTCGGCAGAAAGTTAGCTGACTGGGAACTTTGGAAATTTGTCTTCTAAGAAAAATAAACTGAAATAATTGAACTCAAGCCTTTCTTAGAGTCGAAAAATTGTGACGGAAAAGCTGTGACAAAAACGAGTGAATTAGACACGCCTTACACTGGGCTTCATGAAGAGCTGCTAACGACCATCCCCCCCACCCCCACCCTCCCTCTCTGGAAGTGACGGCTGCAGGACGACAGTACTCGACTCACTGTCGGCCGTCGACGAAAAGTTGCCTCTTCCTAATTAAATAATCTCGTAGGTACAAAACTAGTAATTCGCTTAAACTTACGTCTATATTTACGTCACTTACTTGTCAAACTTATAACTGTTACATCTGGGCTTTTTTTTGTATTTGCGGCTGCTTGTCCAATCCGAGCAAGAAATTAACCGAACATGAAAGTATATTAAACACAAATTATAGTGAATTAAACATATATTACAGTATATTAAATATATGTAGCTATAGCGGATTAGGCATAGTGTACAGTGAATTAAATATAATCTTGTTAATTACACATATTGTATAGTAAATTGAACATATAGTACAGTGTATTGAACATAAAGCATAATAAATTAAACATGCCTTTTAGTGAATTCAACACATATTATAGTGAATTAAACATAGTGTAGTGAATTGCAAGTTCCGGTTACACTTGACCCTCAGAATCATTGGTGATAGTGTGATGTTGAGGAGCGTGCGTGTCAACAATTTTTATATCTTGGAAATTCGCCCATTATTGAAATTCATGGATATACACTTGACATTAATTGTATGTTCCTCTATAACAATTTACAAACATTGTTTATAAATAATGGGCCACAAAGATACTTAATTACTTTATGAATATTAGTTCACGTGCGCCTACCACCAGTAAATGTCATTTGATGAAGTACTCTACTTTGTCGTGTATCATCGTTCAGAGAACTGTGATCGAAAAAATGCATATAATTTCATTGCTGCAAGTAGAAGTTATGATGTCGAGGTTAAAATTATCTTATTGAAAAACGATACTATAAACCGAATAATATAACGTGATACATAAAGACACGCATATTGGATGAAACACCAGCTGTCGCAACACTGGCTACTAAACGTGGGCTCATATGACGTCACTGTCATCAAGACGATGAGTCACCGAGTAGGCCTTCACCGCCTACTCAGAAAACATGGTAATTCAAGTCAGCAAGTGAGGCAAAAATTGTCTCTGCCGTTTATTCGTTCAAAGACACAAACTCTTGTGGGTACGACGGCATAACTCTGCAATATCTAAAAGACGGGTTAGAAGTAATACTGACATACCTCCAAATACTCATCACCACATCCATAGCAGCAAACACCTTCCACAAACAAGGAGAGAATAATGATCCCTCAAACCACAGACCCATTAGTTTCTTACCTGTAACTTTCAATGTTTTGGGGAAAAAATATTTCACGCCAACTCATGAACTACTTTAAGGACATAAAGCTCATCAATGACAGTCAGTTTGCATGTAGACGTAGGACATCTACTGAAGACAGCGCTGATAAAGATCTCCAAACTCGTCTACAAAGCAATCGACCAAAACTGTCTACCATTACTCGTTCTGTTGGATACTCTAAAGCATTTGATAGCGTTCACCACGACACCTTGATGAATAAACTCGCGCAACTAAACATTCAAAACTTGTGGTTTGAAAACTACCACAGTGACCGGTCCCAATCGGTTATGATACACAAAGAGATTGTCTCCTCCCCGATACATGTAAATTTTGGTGTCCCACAGGGATCGATTCTCGAACCTATTCTTTTTCTACTGTTTGTAAATGACATCAGCTGTGAAAGTCCAATTGACAATGCAAATATTGCAATATATGCTGATGATGTACATTTGCTGTTCAATTGACCGGCAAATTAATTAGAAGAGCTAAAGAAAGATGCAGCAACAACGTTGACACATACACAACTGGTATATTTCAAACGGGCTCAAAAAAAATCCAGATAAACTAAGTGCATTATCTTGGGATCAAAAACGAATACATCAAGAGTACGCGAACATTTTGCTGTTGACTATTTTGGCACAAAAATCCCTCATAGTAACATTGTCAGAAGTCTGGCAATTCTGTTTGATCCCAATATGGCCTTCGAACATCGTGTCGAAAAGCTTTGATCAAGACTGAATGGGACGCTCATGTTCCACAATCGAACCAAAGAGCTATAGATTTTAAATCGAGGCTACTCGTAATCTATGCATTGATCTTTTCCTATATAAACCACCACCCGATAATTTGAGAAAAATATAGGAAGACATTGGTCTACGACATCCAACGCTGCCTGAATTTTACGGCATAAGTAGCTCATGACGGAAATTTCCCGAAGAGTGATCACGTGACGCCCCTGCTAAACAAACTCGGCTGCTTACACATGAATGAACAACTAGAACTTGATAAAGCTTTGCGGGTTCACCCAAGTTCAGAACAAACTGTAATGTCCTAACGATATTTTATTCGCAGATAGTAAAACAGCCCACAATCGGTCAACACGAAACGGATGTGACATTGACACCGAGTTCAGAAGAGCACTGACTGGTTCAAAGGTGTTTTCAGTCTCAGGCCCTAAAATGTACAACAATATATACCATGTGACGTTAGAAATTCCACCAATGCATCTTCCTTTAGGAAAAAGTGTACCACTCTCTGCTCGCCAGACGGCGAGCATCAGAAAAATTAAATATATCTTAGTAGGATTATATTACGTAAGTATGTGTGAAACTTGATAGCAAGGATACACCGGACCCTCACAACATGAGAGGCTCCAAACCATAACAACCTACATCTTTGAGCTTTTCTCCTCCCGTCACTGGGTTGTGTTTTTTAGAGGCATTTAACAGCTGACGTTACACAGGATTTAAACTTACAGGATTCAAACTCACCTGTATTTGGATACTTGTTAGGGGGTATTGTATATAAATAAACAACATATTTCTTATGGCGACAATCATTTACTGGA
Source organism: Gammarus roeselii (assembly GCA_016164225.1). Taxonomy (NCBI): domain Eukaryota; kingdom Metazoa; phylum Arthropoda; class Malacostraca; order Amphipoda; family Gammaridae; genus Gammarus; species Gammarus roeselii. The sequence continues at coordinate 11,417 of SDVV010021461.1, forward strand.
ATATCATATAGCTACTTTTCCATCATGATATGGATATATAGGACTAGTGAGCGTTGGTGGACCAGTGTGACTCTTCTCGTGTTGCGGCTAGTGCCGTACTGCTGGTCCTTTTTTATGTATGTATATATTCATTAATGAGTTTGTTCGTTTTTTCACTCAGATTCACAAATATTCTAAACCATGTACAAGTTCTATACACGGATCACTCATCGAATTCATGTTTAGGGGTAACCTAAGTAAGTTTGAACACATCTGTTGTCATTATTAGTTTATGCATATTTTTGCTCGTAGATTCCATTTTATGTTCGTTACTACAATATATCTTTGAGATGTAACCCAGAAAATGCAGAACACTTTTCAAGATAGTAAAACATTGACATATGCGTAAAATAAACACGATTTTTGAATTGAAATGGCTCTCTTTTGTTACTAAATGCATTGCTCGATTCAATTGCACCCCTAATTTAATGTGTATTACAGAATTAACTGATACTATGTGAAACAAAAAATACCACGAGGCATCTCGTGAATAAACGTTTTGCTTTATTTTATTTATTTCTTTCTTCTTAGACTACTCTCTCTTTACGGTGCTCTGAGTGGTGCTTCCTTTACAACACGGCAGTGGCGCCCCCTCTTGCTAGGCTTTACTCTCTTCACGGTGCTCTGAGTGGTGCTTCCTCTACAACACGGCAGTGGCACCCCCCTCTTGCTAGGCTTCACTCTCTTCACGGTGCTCTTAGTGGTGCTTCCTTTACAACACGGCAGTGGCGCCCCCTCTTGCTAGGCTTCACTCTCTTCACGGTGCTCTGAGTGGTGCTTCCTCTACAACACGGCAGTGGATCCTCCTCTTGCTAGGCTTCCCTCTCTTCAAGGTGCTCTGAGTGGTGCTTCCTCTACAACACGGCAGTGGCGCCCCCTCTTGCTAGGCTTCACTCTCTTCACGGTGCTCTGAGTGGTGCTTCCTCTACAACACGGCAGTGGCGCCCCCTCTTGCTAGGCTTCACTCTCTTCACGGTACTCTGAGTGGTGCTTTCTCTACAACACGGCAGTGGCGCCCCCTCTTGCTAGGCTTCCCTATCTTCACGGTGCTCTGAGTGGTGCTTCCTTTACAATACGGCAGTGGCGCCCCCCATGGGAAATCATCAACAGGTGTTTTCCTCTTTATACTGCCAGATCGCATCCCATAAAGCGCTGCAGAAGCTGAATAAACACCTGTCTGCCGGGATACCCCCTCCCTCCACACTTGCCGGCATCCATTGCCCCTCTTCATTACACTGCCTAAACGCTCACAGTGTGGGATGCGAATGTGGCTAAAAGTCAAGCATGGAGACGAAAAAGGGCAGTGACCGGCCCCCATACGCGAGGGTGACGAGCACTAGGCAACGCGAGGGTGACGAGCACTAGGCAACGCGAGGGTGACGAGCACTAGGCAACGCGAGGGTGACGAGCACTAGGCAACGCGAGGGTGACGAGCACTAGGCAACGCGAGGGTGACGAGCACTAGGCAACGCGAGGGTGACGAGCACTAGGCAACGCGAGGGTGACGAGCACTAGGCAACGCGGGGGTGACGAGCACTAGACAACGCGAGGGTGACGAGCACTAGGCAACGCGAGGGTGACGAGCACTTGGCAACGCGAGGGTGACGAGCACTAGGCAACGCGAGGGTGACGAGCACTAGGCAACGCAAGGGTGACGAGCACTAGGCAACG
>SDVV010021462.1:0-13126 GCA_016164225.1 Gammarus roeselii
AAACTTCGGTCTACCTCTAGGCCTGCGACCACTCGCCTCCGCATTCATCACCCTTTTCACCAATCTCCCTTCATCCATCCTCTCCATGCGCCCGAACCATCTCAGTACACGCGAATCCACTCTGTCCTCCAACTTTTTCACCATCCCTGGTCTGATTCGATTCGAACCACGTCGTTGGTGATCCGGTCTCTCAGCGTTACTCCAGCCATGCTCCTCAAACACTTCATCTCGAAAACATTCAACCTTCTTCTCTCCTCTGCTCTCACCCCCCAAGCCTCAGCTCCGCATAGTACAGTTGGGACAACAATACCCTCATACAGCCCTCTCTTTGCTTCCATCCCCAACGTCCTACACCTCATTACACTCTTCAGTGCACCCAACACTTTACATCCCTCTTTCACTCGCGCCTTCACATTTGGAGAAAACTGAACTCCATTGACGGATTGGAGAATTCCATGCACGATGAAGTTTCTAACGTCAAGCGATAAATTTTTACTGAAACATGGGTAGATTTGACCAAGAAAACTATACTACGCCATTGTTGAGCGTATGCGGGAAGAATTACAGATATAGACACTAGGCCGAAACCCCAAGAAAGAGGGTGGCCGACGGCAAGGCGCACGTCTCACTCCTCTCATACACTCTCACAACTTTGCCCTTTTGAGGTAAGGATTTGATCGGGAAACCCCGCAACACACCCTCCGTGTCATGAGTGCGGTCCGAGGTCGTCAGCAGCAGGGCCCGACAGAATGACTGGTTTACCCATGCCGCGCCATGACGACGGGGCTCTCCCACCCACGATCACCCCGTCTCTCAACAAGATGCCAAGGGCGGGAAAGAACATCAGGGCAGTGTCAACAATTATCGTTTCACAATCATTCTCCCCTCACGCTTATTCATTGCACGCTCTCTCGCTACCTCCAAGCTCAAGTCTCTTCTTCTTTACGCCTGCTCCACACCATCCGTCCACCCAAACTTCGGCCTACGTCCACTCGCCTCTGCCTTCAATACCCTTTTCATTAATCTTCCTTTATTCATCCTCACCATGTGCCCAAACTATCTCAGAATACGCTCATCAACTCTATCTCCCGACTTCTTCACCATCCCCGTTCTAACTCGCACCATGATGTTATTGATCCCGTCTCTCAGCGTCCACCAGCAATGCTCCTCGAACACTTCAACACCTTATATCGAAGACATTCAACCTTCGTCGCTCTTCTACTCTCATCCCCCAAGTCTCAGCTCCGTAGAGCACAGTTGGGATAACTACACCCTCATACAGCCTTCTCTCTGCTTCCATGAGGCAATCCTTACACGTGCATAAATAAAGTGTATACAAATCATACACTCGCACAACTGGGCCCCTTTGCGCTAAAGGATTTGGCCGGAAACCCCACAACACACTCTGGGTCACGAGTGCGGTTCGAGGTCCGTGTTAGCAGCATGGCCCGACAGCGTGACTGGTTTACCCCCGCCGCGTCATGATGACCGGGCTCCCCCACCCTCGGCCATCCCGTTTCTCAACGAGACGCCAAGGGTGGGAAAGCACATCAGGGTAGCGTCAAAATCAACCATTCACAACCATTCTTCACTCACGCCTATTCATTGCACGCTCTCTCGCTGCCTCCACATTCAAGTCTCGCCTTCTTGACACCCGCTTCACACCATCCATCAACCCAAACGCCGGTCTACCTCTAGGCCTACGGCCACTCGCCTCCGCGTTCATCACCTTTTTTATACCCATCTCAATAAATCCATCCTCACCATCTCAAGACACCAATCTCCCTTCATCCATCCTCACCATGTGTCAGAACCATCTCAGAACACACGGATCCATTCCGTCCTCCAACTTCTTCACCATCCCCGATCTAATTCGAACCACGTCGTTAGTGAACCTGTCTCTTAGCGACACTCCAGCCATGCTCCTCAAACATTTCATCTCGAAAAAATTCAACCTTCTTCTCTCCTCCACTCTCCACCCCCAAGTCTTAGCTTCGTATAGCACAGTTGAGTCAACGACACCCTCGTACAACCCTTTCCTTGCTTTCATCCCCAACGTCCTGCAGCTCATTACACTCTTCAGTGCACCCAGCATTTCACACCCCTCCTTTCTCGCGATTTCAACTCAGTTTCCACTAGTTCAGTCTTCTCCACATGGGAGCCCAGATTCTTAAAACATTGAACTTCTTCCAACAATTCTCCATTTAGGAGGAAACTAATTCTGCTCGCATCGATAGTCTTCGAGCATCTCATTACTTTCACCCACGTGCCTATTGAGCTTCCTCCTCTCACACCCTCTACTAAACTCAGACACTAGCCTACATAGCTTCTTCTCTGAATCCACCACCGCGCTGTATCATCCGCGAACAGCAACTGGCTCGACTGCCAACTACGCTCATTCGTTTCCAACAGCTCCAAGCCACGACCCAGCACACTCGCGTTCACTTCACTAACCACTCCATCCACGTAGCGATTGAACAGCCAGGGAGACATCACGCAGCCTTGCCACTTTCACTGTGAACCAATCACTCGCCCCGCTTCCCACTCTGACACATGTTCAGCTGCCAACATATTTCTGCTTTCAACGGATTTCCGCCCACTCCATACAAACGCAACACTCTCTACAGTGCTTCCCTGTCAATTCTGTCATATGCCTTTTCCAAATCAATGAAGGCCCTGAACACATCTTCTTCCTTTGCAAAGTACTTCTCACAGACCTGTTTCACAGCAAAAAAAACTGATCGGCACACCCTCTAACGCTCCTAAAGTCACACTGTTCCTCTCCAATTGCGCAATCCGTATATTCTCTAATCCTTTTGGTCAGCACTCTCCCATACAACTTACCGACCACAAATAACAAACTGATACCTCTTGAGTTGCAGTATTAATTTTCATCTCCTTTGCCCTTATACAGCGAGACAATGTGGGCACTACGCCACTCAATCGGTACCACACCCGCCCCACTAAAATAATGTTCAGTCGTCTCACAAACCATCCGACAATCGTTATTAAACCCTTTTCCAGTCACTCAGTCGCCTCGCCATCCAAAATGTTAGCTTTCCCTGCTTTCATCCCCTCCACCGTCTCCTGCACCTCTTCCCTTGTAATGTCCGCAACAAGTCTCTCTCCAAAAACCGGCATCCGCGCACCACCATCCACAGCAACAAAGAATAAGCCTTTTAAAATATTATTTTTATAAATATGAAGTAGATGTTGTGTCACAAAACAACAAGCACAGCCTCATTATGAATACTTATCAAAGATCAAAAACAATTTCAGACACTATGTAAACAAACAAGTACGTTTTTAGTCCCTCACTTCAACAGCCAGCAAGTAGCTCAGTACAAGTCCATTCTGTACGCAGGCAAAAACAAGACAGCAATTTAAAAGTTTCAACTATCGCAGCCTTAGGCACACACTGTACCTAAACTAATTTCAAATACTTGGTGAAAAATTGAGGTTAATTGGACAAAGAAAATGGGACAGTTTAAATCGTGTTATGCACAACACTGCCTACATGCACACCGGTCACCTGAGCATTGAGCAGCGCGGCCGTAAGGTGCGTGAGATGCGAAGGATCGTCCGAGGCACGGCTGCACGACAACACGGCCGCTTCCAGTTGGTCTCTCAGTTGGTCGTTGTTGCTGATACTCTCCTCCAGCTTGGTGCGTAGGCTGCGAATTTCCTGGAGCAGCGGCGCCGCCAGGGCCAGGCTGTCCTCACCTGACGTGGTGAACCGGCGCAGTTTCTTGCTCGCGCTCACCAAAGGCAGGGACGAAGAACAGGATGATGCTGTGACCCGCACGCTGGCCCCTGAAGTTACGGTTGCTGCAGTAACTGCGTTGCTCGTCAAGATGGTTCCATTGGCAGTAGATCCGGTGTTATCGCCGTTGAAGCTCGCGTAAGCGACACAAGAAGCGTTCGAGGTGTGAGTGATGGCGGCTGAACATGCGGCACTGCTGCTCTTTATCGCAGGACTGTTTGTGGAAGAGGATGATAGTTTGTGGTCACTTTGTTGCTGGTCGGTCGTGGGACTCAACTGATAGCTCAAGCTCTGGTAGATGTTTAGCTCGGCTTTGAGAGTCTCGTTGAGGTGCTCCAAAGTTCGCAGTTTCGTGGTCAGACGTCGAACTTCGCTAGCGTCAGACTTCCGCTTGGGAAGGTATTTAGGAAGCGGTGCTCCAACAAGCGGAGTAGCGGAGGCGCTGGGGGCGATGCTAAGAAGCGAGAGTGCGTTGTCCTCGGGCAGAGCCAGACATTCCTCTGTGTCGGACTCTGAACTGAGAGCGGCAGAAGCTCTCGTCTGTCGAGACCTTGACAGCGAACGATCGAGAGAGGCGGCAAGGGTGCACGTCTCGAGACCAATACGAGCAAGCGAAACGTTGCGATCAGGTTCACTCCACGCCTCACTCTCGGACGGGGAGGCCGTGACTCGGTGAGGAGGGGGCTGTGCCTCACCTGCAGATACACAACCGGGCTTGATGACGGCCGTCTTTGCTGCAGCCTTCTTTTCATCGGATGCAGCAGACGAAAGTGTTGGTCCTGTGTCGACGCCAGTTCTGGGTGCCACCACCACGGACAACGGCGACAGTAAACTAGACAGAGCAGATTCTTGGTGCTGGATCATAGCAGCGTCTTTCTGCGTTAGTGCATTCATACCTTCACTTACAGTTGTTTCCAATTCGTCTACAGGTATGGGAGGCTCTTCTATGACAGGATCCATGTTGGCACTAGATTGAGCTAGAGATTCCGAGCAGGATGATAGGTAAGGAGTGGAAAGATCGGCAAGGGTAGAGACAGATTGGCGAGGAGCCATTGCTAAGAGAGTCTGGCAGGCGACTTCAACAAGATCACCAGCATCCGTTTCTAGCTGTTGCTCCGGAGTAACAATGGATGCGACGGTTTCGTGAAGAGGTTTCTGGCTATCCAACAAGTTGTTAAGCCTACTAACTTCATCTTGCAAAGCCTGAATAGCTTGCACCTGATTAGTGGCACTCATTTCCTTGCGATCTAGATTTCTGCTGAGATTTGCCATTTGCAATAGAATATCCTCGAGCTTCTTCGCCTTGGCCTCGACATCTTGACACAGGTTCTTACCGAGCTGCTGATAGTTGCTCGCCTTAAGACCGTCGTTGTTGACGTTACTGAGGTCAGGAAGCAAGGAGTCCCAGGCTAGAGAGGAGACGTGACTGTCGTCCACTACATTCGAGGCCAGCGTCAGGTTTGTGGCATCGCAGTGCTGGTATGAAGAGTCCTCTGGCATGAAAGACTTGCCTGTGTCCTCCTCAAGCATTTCCAGGTTGATCTCGTCCAGCTCGAAGCCCTCTTCTAACAAAGTGTCCATACCGGCTAACACGGACATCGACAAAGTCTGGGACAAGGCTCTCGAGTCGTTGAGGGATTTGTACAAGTTCGCCTTGGTAAAACCTGATAATTTACTCAAATCTATCAGTCCTCTTTCGTCCATGTCTAGGATCTGCTCAAGGAACTCCGCCAACTCTTCGAGACGGTTCCTCAGTAATTCGCACGCATTGTTGGATTCGCTCAGACGTTTTCTCAACTTTGAACACTCAGAGCGGTACTTTTTTACTATTTGGGGATAATTTCTCTGGGTGACTTCTTCTGACGCTTGATAACCGATGGACTTGTTAGTTGTCTTCAACTCGGATCGAAGACTCTCAATTTGTTCGTGTATTCTTGCTATGGTGTTCCTATCAACAACTTCGTCCGTTAGAGTGAGTCGCCCACCAGGCTCTGCGTTGGTGGCCTGTTCTCGAGCCGTGGCCTGTACCAGACATGATGGCATCGTTGCAAGTCCAGGATCACCGTTCCTGGCCTCGGTTGCGGTGGGCTGGTATCCGAGGTTGGAACTCAAGAGCCCAGCAGTGATGCTCACCTGCAAAGGTTCGTACCTCATCCCGACTGCAGTCTCTGTAGAGGAAGAGTGAGGAGAGCACCTATTGTCAGCTATTTCTACCCTATTGGTCGCGACGTTGGCATCACCCACAACCGTTACAGCAGCAGCACTACTGCTACTACTGCCACAACTCTGCGATTCAACTGGTCGGGGTGCCCTCAATATTGTTGACTGCAAGTGCAAGATGTCACTGTTCTTCAGTTCAAGCTGCCCCTTGAGCACTTGGACCTCTCTTACGTAATCTTCCCGACATGACTCCAGCTGATGCCGCAAAACATCGATCTGTTTCTGCTGGTCTTCAACAGCGCTGTTGGAGGGCAAGGTTATTTCATCATGTAAAACTGTGGTCGACTTAAGAACGTTGTCCAATTCCATCTTCTTATCTTGTAGTTCTAGTCTGACTCCTTCCAGCTCTACCTTCAGGGCCTCTACGTCACCACGCTGTTTCTCCAGCACGGCTTCGCGGGTGCGTAAAGCGTTGACGAGCTCTTCCATCTCTTCCTTCCAGCGCTCTTCAGCATCTTCCTTCAGTCTCAGAGTCTCTTGGCACGAGCTCAGTTGGCCGCTCAGCAAAGAGTTTTCTTGCTCTGCCTTTCCTGCAGCCTTGCTGAGCTCCGCCCTCAGATTCTGAAGCTCCAATTTCTTTCGTTCCATTTCGGCCCACAAACGCTGTTGGAAGGGTAAAAGTTTCATCATTCAATCATATTGCATTGAATACCTACCATTACTACTAATCGCCAGCAGACAGAATAACTACATATAGGTCAAAACAAATTGAACACAAAAGGTGCACCAAAATAGACTAACTCAATTTCTTGTAAGTACTTACGATTCACGTTTAACCACGCAGGACGTTCGACGGATAGCCCAATAGCTACATCTCAAGAAACGTAGTGTTTGTTAGGTTGATCGAATGAGAAATGCAGAGTATCATGGATTGTTGGAAAGACGGAAGTAACAACATCCAGATTTTACATAGCACAGATTTATTGAAAGACATTGGTACCAACACCAGCACAATAGAAGACAAAAGTATTCACAAGTCAAGCTCAATGAAGTCTTTGTGTCTTCAACCAGAATAATACTGCGACCACCCTACCGACGTAGAAAGAAAAGTATGTACTGCGCAAAAGTATCAGTAAAATGTTAATCACAAACATTTGCACCATCAGTGTGAACGCGAGTGAATTCTCGAGTGATAAAACTTCATTCACTAACAAGGAAAACAATAAATTAATCAGTAGGCAGAAATATGAATCATCATTTCATGCTTAGCAGGGTGTTAGCTAACATGTCATCCTATATTTTGCATTGCAACAGTTTTCAATGAAAAGGAAATTCGTGAATTTGAAGTTAATGGCTAGTAGTACCGCAGAAACAAAAATACCGAGTCAGGCTTGTAATTATGCCCCACATAGGTAGAATATTCGTGACCCATTCTAGAAGGCATATTTTCACCCAAGTTTATACAAAGTGCGAGGCTCTATATGTATATGGGAGCTACAAAATGTTGCGTTTCTCTGAAAATCTGAAGAAATATCGAAGAAGCAGCTCAAGCTGCTGATAGTTTGACATGAAAATGCCACACTATAATGGTGCATTTCAAAAGCGTAGTAGGATTCACTTTACGAGTGCCACACCAACGTGTTTGAACTAGGTAACCGTTGTTGAGTAAGCACATGATTCAAGAGTTTTATTATAGGTATAATCGCACTGCATCAAATATAACACCGATAATCAATAACATCAGTTCTATGTCCATCCACGTAGTTTATGGCTTTTTGGATGCAGAAGCCGACAAGCAGACAAATCCATCAGCAGGTCGAGCACATCGCTTAGGAGAACTACGACAACAAGGCTCATCAGCTATTCGTGTTGGAGACTGTTCCGTTATTGCAGGCACTGTAGGGCACCTGGAAGAGGTTATGCTCCTCTCCCTAACCATAGTACTGGATGTTTTTCTGGCAGGGACAACAAAGGGAGAGTTTGGCAAAGCGCCATTTGAGGACGAAGCTCGAGAATTTCTTGTGATCTGGCCGATGGAAGGGAGTGAAGGCAGAGTGCTCCCCAAGTTATAGTTTTGGCGGCGCTTTAAAGACGGTATGGAGCTGTCTAAGGCAGATACATCACGGTATGAGTTGCTTAGCCGCACCGATGACGGACTGAAAAAGTTGCTGCAGTCGCTGTCGTCCGAATGATGACGGTAAAGGTGGATGGGGAAGGTTGACGAGTCTTCAGTTAGGAGGAGGTCGGGCAAACGAGAAGGAAAAAATGATTTTTTCGAGGAACGGCTTCGCGATGCAGGCCCATGAGATTGGTCATCGGGAGAATTTCGGTGGAGAGACCTTTCAGCAGATGATGGAGACTTCGATTTTGGAGAAATAAACGTGGAAGAAGATATGGTTGGGAAAATAAACTTGGGATATTTCTTTACCTTACGGAGAACACCGACAGCGCCGAGAGCCGACGCAGCCGTGTGTTGAACAGCGGCCTGCCTGCCATGACTGATGCAATTTAGCTCGCAGTTAGTGACGTGGTTCTCACGTTTGGATGATACTGGAAAGCCATAGCTACGATGCTGCAAGTCATATGGTTGGTCATCACCAAAAACTTTTTTAGCGTTGCTGGTGTCATAGTAACGCGCTGCATGGTGGTCTTCAGGAGGAAAGGAAGAGTCTGGACTGTTGGGAGGCGGGTGGATAGTCCCGGTGTTGTAGGCATCAACAGACCCTGTCGAGATGAAGTAGACATCAGACTGCTCCGTTTGAGTAAGCAGAGTGGGTTCTTTGAAAGCCTCTTTCGTTGGTTGATAATTGTGATGACGTACATTATTGGAGATAGGATGTCGAGATGATGCAGTACCGCGGTTGGTAGCAGATGAAAGATAATCCAGCCTTGCTACCCGACCTATTCTGTCACTAGACTTGCTCCGCCGCAAGCTATCATAGCAATACATTGCAGTGAACGTCTCGGAAATTTCCTTCGGCTTCAAGGCCTTTTCACCGCGTTTTGAATGATCAACGCAGTTGAGATACGTATTATGACATTGTAGCTGTTGAGTTGTACCGCTGTGTGCTTCATCATATGAAGAACCATCACAACTAACCAAAGTTGATTCTTTTGGATGAGTTCTCCCCTGCCCAAGAGGAGAGTTGCAATGATCTTGTTCCTGACGTGACCTACTGGGCTCTCTAGGGCGTCGCCTCAAGGGGCTGTGTTGGGTTGCACGATGACAATCGTTATGGTCAACCTCAGCTTTTGAACCGTTAGCAGGCTGAGCCATGTTTGTAGACCTCTTGTCAAACCGACCATCGGGAACATTTGATCTCAAGCTGACTCGCTGCTGGAACTGGCGAGACCCCAAACTGTCTCTGTTCTGACTCTGGTTAGACCCCGAACTATCTCGATGCTGACTTTGAAGAGAACAAGTGCTATCTCGGGGCTGACTTTGAAGAGAACCCAAGCTGTCACCCTTTCCACGATAGCGGGAGTCATTTTCCTCGCAACTGAGCATGGAGGAGGAAGAGGACAGTTCCGCAAGAGCACCGCGGGTCAGACGAACCGACTTTGTAAATTTAGGTGATGGCACCACATTAGAGTGTCGGTAGTTGTTATCTTCGTGGTGATGGTTACCGGGTGACGTCACGGTAATCGAGTGCCGGTAGTCGTTGTCGTGGTAGCGAAGGTTACTTAGACAATCGTCAGCTGCCGTATGCGTAGGATTGCTAGTAGGCTGCGAGGTGAGGTCGTTTGGAAGAGCAAGAGTTTTACCATTGTTTCCATCGAGGTGTTCCTTGTTTGCCCGTTCACTAAACACAGACCGGCGACTTACTACATGAACACCACGAGGATTTTCTTTTCCATTGAAGATTGCGCCGTGATGATACATACCAGGAGAAGATTGATTTCTATGAACTTTTGTTTCTTGAGATTTTAAACCACGAAGGGATCGACTTTCAGGAGATTTTGTTTCTGGAAGGTAATTGCCAAGCGGCAATTGAGTTTGACGAGACATTAACAAATGGCAATCGCTCTCCTGATTGCCAACTTGATGCAACTGTTGTTTTTCACCGGACACAAGTTTGGTTTGCTTTATTTTGATCACGTCTCGGGAAGTCTGTTTGAACAAGAAGAGTCGCTAAGTACTAAGTATTCACGACGTTGTACGTACGTCATCAAATAAAAAACTGGTGCCCTTTACAAAAATAAAGATCAACATTTCAACAACGCCAGGAACCAAGAAAGGAAAACTAATGCATGTTAATCGCTAGACAAGCAACAATGGTATCTCATTGATGTTCAACCCTCAGCCAACAGTCAATTTTAAATAAGCAAAAAATTTTCAGGGCAATATTGCGACATTACAATATCCATGTTCTCCTATCACACTTGGAAGTTTCAGCGCACTGTTATTACACGGAATTTTCCCCGCTGTGCTGATGATGGCCTTAATCAGGCCACCAGAAGAATGTAACACCACTAATGCGATCATTACCGAAACGAAGGATTTGCAAATGGGGCTATGAATATATCATGTTCGTCCTCTGTTAGCGCAACAGTCATTTCCAGCGCTCATGAATCAATGGATGTCAGGAGTTGAACATCTAATTAACACTTTGCAGTTTGCAGGGCAATAAGTCATCATCAATCTCCGAGTTAAAAGACTAATAGTATTGCAGCTATTAGTTGGCGTATAATGATAATAATGTGAACAATATGTAGGACTAATCCATCACATTTGATTCTCCCATTAAACCCAATAGCCCAAACACAGCCTTGCACTGACCTCGTTCTCCTCCTCCACCATCTCTTTGACGGAGTCTTCTCCACAGCCGCCCGTCTCTGCCTCCCACTTGGCTTTGCCAAGCATGTCGAGCGTCTCCTTGAGTTCCGCCACTAGGTCGGCGATCTTGCGGTCTCGCCGCTTAGCCTCTTTCTTGAGCGTCGCGATCTCCTTGTCTTTGGTGGACATGTCGGCGATAAAGCCCTGAGGGAGAGAAGGAGGTACAGTTTCCTGGAAGTTACTGTATGAAGGGATTGCATGATACCGCCAGTCATGCGCTGTACATCATATACAAAAAACACCGCGAGTCCGATTAATGATGATTTCTTTTAGTTTTAAATCAATGAAAATTGTCCAGTTGAGTGAGTGTTCATTCAAAGAGAACTGCTCCAAAGGTGGTGGCAGGTTAGGTTTTAGTAATAGGGATTTGTAGCGAGTAGGAGTATATGTCCTCCAGCACACGGTGGTGGTATAAAGAAGGTAACAATGACCTTTACCTCTTAGCAGGGTACTAGTTTGGAAAACTTGACCGATTGCCCTGTTGCTCATAAACGCTCAAGACCCTCACTTGATTCGATCCTTACATACCCTACCTTCACACTCAAGCCAAGCTTCAAACCACAGTTTTCTTCTCTTCCCAAGTACTCTCTTGAGACTCGTCTATCGTCCCTCCCGTGGAGGACAAAGCACAGGAAAACGCTCAAGCAGCCACATGCATCAAAAGCTGTATTAGATCGGTGACATCATAATACTAGCAATATTATTTCCATTTCTCCTCTCACGTTAATGGCCCCGCAGCTCTTGTCAAAGTCCCGCTCCAGGGCGGTGACCCGCTCCCTCGCCTCGGCCAGGTTCGACTCTAGCTCAGCGATTTGCTTCTGCTTCTCGTCCAGCGTGATCTGGATCTCTACGAGGATCTTGTTCTGCTGCTCCAACTGCTCGATCTTTTCTTCGATGATGCGGTCGCGCTCCACGATCTCCTGAACCTTCACAGAGATCTCGGGCTCCACCTGATGACAAACACTCGTGTTTATAGTGTAAGAATTTATTTGTTTATAGATCAAAACTTTACCGGCTAGCTACATGATGCAGTCAAAACGAATAATGAATAGTTAAATAAATATACATATAATTTAGAAAATTGGTGGACTTGCCCAGGCCATGACCATGTCAGTTTCCTGTATAATTTTCTGCGACTATAGATTGAAGCATGACCGGTGTCAGTCCCATATTTAGAAGTCTAAGAACCCAATGCATGCAGGCACAGTATAATGGAGATCAATACTTACAGAGTTCAAAAACCAGGCCAATTCTATCCTACAAGGGACATCAGGACTCGAATGCGAGACCGTTACAACACGTCATGATACGTCAATTGAGGATCACTGAGTGGGGGAAACAGATGTCGCGTTAAGCCGTTATAATCAAAGAAGGGCATCGAGAGAACGAAAAATTGTATGGCAAAGCAGGGTTCATACATAATTTCAGAAATTGAATTCAACGATTTTCCGTGGGTAACCAAGGCTTTATTATTATCTGACGAATAAATAGTTTTGTGGGAGAGTATTTCGAGGAGTAGTTGAAAATGTTGAGGATGTCAAAGGCTGACCGACATTGTAGCTGTGGGTGGTGGTTGCACGGATACGAGAGCGCAAATTGTTACGAACATTACTAAAGAAGTGCAGGAGGATGTAGATGTGATGATTAGATTAGAGTGTCAAGGCTTTCTAGGGCATTGGAGTCGATGTCCTTCTGGCACCGAACGTCAAACCAGCAACCAGGAGTCATCGACAAGTCACTGTCCGTCTCCGGAATTGTTTCGACTCATGGTATGCATAGGTAACAGATGTGTTCTACTCACAGCGAGCAAGGAAAACGGTGGTCCTCCAGGAAGGATGAGTCTATCTGTAAGCAAGATTATGTATGATCAATTCATAACAGGTCAGATTTCAGCCAAGAGGTTGGTTTCTCGAAGGTAGCTAAAGAGCGGTTGCTAAGATTAGATTAGAGTGACGAGGCTTTCTAGCGCGCTGGAGTCATCGTCCTTCTGGCGCCGAATGTTAAACCAGCAAAAAGTGCTGCATCACGAGGGTCTTTGTTTTTCTTCTTTTTCAATGATCAAGTTAAGGTTTACTACTGCGCAAAGTCAAAGTCCTTTGCGCGGCGAACGTCTATGGTATGTACGGGTGCCACAAGAGGTACAGGAACTCCTAAGGTGCTGAGACCATATGATCCCAGCACTCCCCGGATGGCAGTAAGGAGGAATAACACTACCTACCCTGCTACAGAGCCCCAAGGATCCGCAGTAGTCCTTAAGGTGCGAGCTACGCGCTCCAACACCTGCTGAGGGGGAAGATGAAGAAGAGACAGAAACGGGGATCCCATGCATGAGATCTACACTAGGTGTAGGGAATTTCACGCACGAG
>SDVV010021463.1:0-13126 GCA_016164225.1 Gammarus roeselii
TGCAACAATGCATTCTGTGCAACAATGCATTCTGTGCAACAATGCATTCTGTGCAACAATGCATTCTGTGCAACAATGCATTCTGTGCAACAATGCATGAATTCTGTGCAACAATGCATGAATTCTGTGCAACAATGCATTCTGTGCAACAATGCATGAATTCTGTGCAACAATGCATTCTGTGCAACAATGCATTCTGTGCAACAATGCAATCTGTGCAACAATGCATTCTGTGCAACAATGCATTCTGCGCAACAATGCATTCTGTGCAACAATGCATTCTGTGCAACAATGCATTCTGTGCAACAATGCATTCTGTGCAACAATGCATTCAGTGCAACAATGCATTCTGTGCAACAATGCATTCTGTGCAACAATGCATTCTGTGCAACAATGCATTCAGTGCAACAATGCATTCAGTGCAACAATGCATTCTGTGCAACAATGCATTCTGTGCAACAATGCATTCTGTGCAACAATGCATTCTGTGCAACAATGCTTGCACCCTTTCCACTGGAACAACAAATCCCACTGATAGCCGAAAGATCCAAGCAACAGTGCTGTGTTCTTGGCAGAACTAGCAAGCAACGCACGTTGCTTTATAGGCTCCCTGACGCCGCCAGAGAATGGACGGCAGGTCGAGCGGTGCGGCTAATGTCGCTTTAAATTCGCCTTCCCGACATCTAGCCAGTACGTGTCAAGCACATAGTGCTTCCCCTTAAGGAACTTCCTCTAGAGATCATCCAAAACGATGTCTTCAGCGGGCCCTTTATGCATTAGAAGTTATGTCAAGAGAGAAGTCAAGAGCTTCCAGAGATGGTCTGACCCCACCTATGGATCTCCTTGCCGTCGCAAGTATCAGGGCTAAAGGGACCCGATTTATGTCTTCTCTCTAATTTAGGTGAGGAATCGCGTTTCAAGAGGGCGTGTGGAGCAAGGGAAATCCTCGTACAGGCTCTAATATGCGATAAGCGCTGCGAGATGCTTGTAACCATGATACGGCCTTACTGCGCGTTACTCTAAAGCCTCCTAGTGGCGTACACCTGGTCCACGTCTTCTATACGACAACCGTGCTCTCCGAGATGCCTGTAACTATGATACGGCCTTACTGCGCGTTACTCTAAAGCCTCCTAGTGGCATACACCTGGTCCACGTCTTCTATACGACAACCGTGCTCTCCGAGATGCCTGTAACTATGATACGGCCTTACTGCGCATTACTCTAAAGCCTCCTAGTGGCGTACACCTGGTCCACGTCTTCTATACGACAACCGTGCTCTTTTTCCTACGTCAAATCGTATATTTGTAGGCAAAGACCGTCGTTCTTGGCGACTGCAGGCACTTGTCACGGATCGGTATACCCTCTGCAGGTACACGGGACGCTTTGACCTGCTACTTGGGGTTCATTATAGCCAGCTTTTATGTGATTGAACGCGTCTATAGATCAATCTAATTCAATACTTATAATATACATAGTACTGAAGACAGGGTATCACAGACATTTTTCTTCCCACGAAAGCAAGCACACTCTCTTAGATATTTTGTGTGGACTCGAGCCTCGGCAATATCCGGCCTCTTTCTCCTCTTCTACTTCTTCAAAATTTTTACTGCGAGAGAAACACAATTTTCCTTCTACTGAACATTTTCCAGTTTGTCCGAGATGTATTTTGAGTGTAGGATGCTTTTGTCCGAGGTGGGACACTCATTCCCTAAATTCAAGGCATTCCTTTCCATCGAAACTTGCCCACGGCTTGCGTCTAAGATATCGCTATCGCCTCACGAGACCAGGCAAAACGAACCTCAACAGAGCCAGGTAGTTGGCCTCAAGAGACCAGGCAAAACAAACCTCAACAGAGCCAGGCAGTTGGCCTCACAAGACCAGGCGAAACGAACCTCAACAGAACCAGGCAGTTGGCCTCTCCCGAGACCATGCAAAACAAACCTCAACAGAACCAGGCAGTTGGCCACACGAGACCAGGCAAAACAAACCTCAACAGAGCCAGGCAGTTGGCCTCACGAGATCAGGCAAAACAAGCCTCAACAGAGCCAGGCAGTTGGCCTTGCGTTAGGGACTGGGATTGATCGATTTCATCAGTAACATGACAAGATCATATCAACGCACTTGTTGAATTCAATATTTTTAACAAGATTCATTCGTTTATCTCCTTTTAAAATGGCTGTTGGAGAGGCACAACATCAAATTCTTTAACAAAAGCAACACCATCAAACACTCTATAAGATCTGCAACAGGGTCTTCATTTTTTCCCAATTCGTTGCACATTAATTCCGAATAACGAGACGGACTCCACCAGATGTGCATCTATTCTTCGAACTGTGAAAAGTAAGGCCCTAGCAAGAGAGTCTTAAGACAAGAAAGGCCCTAGCAAGAGAGTCTTAAGACAAGAAAGGCCCTAGCAAGAGAGTCTTAAGACAAGGAAAACTTAGAAGATAAGCGATCGGGCAGAACTGACCGCTCGTCTAGCCTAACTCTTATCAAGGCCGACAAAGATAAGGAGAAACAAGCATGCTTGATCTACTCTGTGCATGGGAAGCGAGAGCAGAGACACGTTTCTCCCAGCACACTGAGGGCGGCTTCTTGCCTTGTGCTCAAGCTCGTACAAACAGGCCGGGCTACCAGCAGCTGGTGCGTTCACAAGCTCCATCTGCTCGCACCCAACTATAAAGTAGTATGAAGACTCGTCTGGTCCAGGCGGAAATTTTACTGTTGAGTTGACAGCGTTATTAAATATTTTGTAGGTTGGAATGCAATGCGCACCCTCAGTGAAGAGACCGCCTGTACTTAAGGCGTCGAGGTACATGCGTTAAGTAATAAAACCGTTATCCACTTATCTGGAGCGTGGCTAAGTTCAGTTGACACAGAGGGAGGAGGCACCCATTCTGGTCACCGCAAAACAGCCGTGTTCAGGGCGAGACTCGAACCCACTTACGCGCAGTACGACGGAGTGGCACTGCACTCGAATAACCACTCGGGTACCGCGCCCAGTTATGTTATTGCAAGAACACGACATGTGTTCTAATGCGGTCCTGCTAATTACAATTCCAAACGTTGGGGGAATGGAAAGTTTGTGATGTCCCCATGTTTAGTTCAAAGATGACGGAGGCAACACAATAGCTACATGCAAACTAACGCTTCTGGTGTTTACAAGATGAAAGGAATGGCGCGGCCAGACATAAAATACCAGCAATAAACCACCCTCCCACCCTGAACCATTATGAAATAAGAAAACTTCATGTGTATCCGAATCTGTAGAAGCAGACTGCGGTAGCAATTGTTTGATTACAATGCTACAATAAGCCTGTTCAGGATCGGTAGTGGGAGGGCAGATAAATTTTCCAGAAAATAGGAGGGGGTGGCGATATTGTTCCACTACTCATTGAATGAACTAACTGTCGTCATACTTGGCTCTTCTGAACATCATGATATATTCCTTCATGTTTTCCTACCATAATAGTCCCAGACACCGTCCACCCCTTCATCCTAGCAAGGCCCCTGATCAGTACCAAACATGTATTAAGAAATCACAACGGATTGCGTGTTTCAATCTTTTCAGAGGCGTTAATTAACCCAGTTTGGTGGGCAAGTCTCACTTTGGCAACACGAGCCAGTGGGGTAACGGGCGCGTCGTTCTTGTCGTTGTTTAGCCTCAGCTTCTCTTGCGGTAGAGGAGTCCCAGCAGCGCACCACCCGAGCCTGGATACCCACTGAAAAGTGGCTGTTGGGAACGTTACGACCGGTACAGGCCCTTGTACTAGACCTAAACCTCTAAAAAAAAATTATGTGGTCTCGCGGGCGGTTCCACAGATCACGCAGTGACGTGTTCTTAGGATTGAGCTTGCCAGATCCAATAGCCGGGTACGGCGTTATGACGTGCTCGACTGTGTAGGGCGCGCCCAGGATCTGCAGGCATAGATAGGAAGGGGCGTTCCCTGGTCTATGTTGTTATGACTATAGGATAATAAGCTCCCAGTTTTCGTTGTGCAATGGCTTTGTTTCATCTGCCCCGATGGCTTTTTGATAAGGAGGACCAATGTTTCACCCTCTATACACAGGGATCGTATCATGTCGCTTCTTGCCCCTGACCCTCATGATTTTGAGTTACAACGTCTCGTGCTGTCTTGCCTCTGACCCTCATATCCCTATCAAAAACAGTTACGTGTCCTATCTCGCCCCCGAACAGTCTTGAACCCCGTCTCGCATGCCTCCCCAGCACCCACCGTCTCGTGCTGCTGTATGAGAGCGAGTTCTGTATTGAAGCAGCTGCGGAGTGTAGAGACCAGCAGCAGTGGGCTGTGCTGGTACCGAGTCTGGAGAGAGGAGAGACAAGGTGAGGAGAATGGTAGGGTATGATGACTGCTTGGTGTTACAGTAAAAGAAAAGGTGATGTCACGACTTCGTGCTTTCATTTTAAAAATAAGAACAAATCCGGTGAAGGTTAGAGGAGACAGCGATGATTCAAGTACAGAGCTAATGAGATTCCATAAATGCCACCTCGGAATCCGCTGCAAGGCCAATTTATGAAACAAACTGTAGCCGTTGTCTGAAAAATATATCTCCGCAACGATATGAATTGTAGTCTCACCGTGAAGAGCTGCTGCGCTTCCTCAAGCCGCGACCGGAGGAGGAAATCTGTTTCGGTGTGTAGTTTAGCCTCCACTTCCCTTAGCAGTTCCGCCAGGAGCCGCCCCGCGAACTGCGTGTGGGAGGGGTTCTCAACGTCTTGATCATGCCTGGGGGGTGAGGAGAGATGGAGTGGTAAGGGAATGATACAAACGGGATGAAGAACAGAAAGCCAGAGGACAAACAGACGGGGCAAATTATCATAATTTATCTGTTGTCAGGCAGCGTGTCAATATTTCATAGGTAGGCAATACACAGACACCAAGCGTTGTTACCATGCAGTTAGCTTAGTCTTCACTATATTGAGATGCTTATGGAGATGGATCAATTAATTATAGAGCTCCCCAGCACGCGTTGCGTGCGACGCAATTAAAGTAGCAGCAACCACGCGCTCAGGAACACCATTTGACTTCAGAGAGAACCCAGTCCGGTCGGTTATGTCTTTTCAAGAGGTAATAATAGACTGACTGCAGACTGGGTAACCACATGTGGCATGTGGCAAATGAGGCTCCCACCGAAACAGGTATGCAGTCCATGTGGGATAGTATAGGTACATAGATACAGTCTAAATAAACTTTGCCGATTGTCAGGGGTTGAATCTGGACAAAGTGAGATGAGGAAGTGTATAGATACAACAGTGTTCAGTCCAACCCTGGACGCCACAATACCCGCTGGGAAGAATAAGACGAAAATCCAACTATAGACGGAAGCCTGGTGTCGCGTGCCACAGTTCGGAGATTGGCAGGGACTATCGTGGGAGGTGCTTCGAAAATGTTGTTCCATACAGGGTTGAAATACTCAAATTCACGTTCTAGAGTTAGTACAGAGATGGTGCCGTAGTTTGAGAAGCAGCTTATGAGTTAGAAAGGAACTAGCTGGACACAGGACGACAACACGAGGAACTGAGCATTAAAGGAAGTACTGGAATGCAGGTGCACGATAAAGGTAGACAATGTAAGGGAACGAGAGAGAGGTTGGAGTGACGAGGCTTGCTAGCGCGCTGGAGTCATCGTCCTTCTGGCGCCGAATGTCAAACCAGCAAACAGTGCTGCATCAAGTTAGTCTTTGTTTTTCTTATTTTTCAATGTTTGAGTTAAGGTTTACTACTGCGCAAAGTCAAAGTCCTTTACGCGGCGAATGTCTGTGGTATGTACTGGTGCAACAGGAGGTAGAGGAACTCCTAAGGTGCTGAGGCTACACGGTCCCAGCACTCCCCGGGTGGCAGTAAGGAGGAATAACACTACCTACTCTGCTTCAGAGCCCCAAGGGTCCGCAGTGGTCCTTAATGTGCGGGCTACGCGCTCCAACACCTGCTGAGGGGTGAAGATGAAGAAGAGACAGAAAACGGGGATCTCATGCATGAGATCTACACTAGTGTAGGGAATTTTACGCATGAGAACAGCATGAATGGAAAGAAGAAGAAGGAATAGTCGTAGAAAAAGGTTGCATGAAAGCAAGATCGCCACTTGGCTGTTATTTGCCACCCGAAAAGAGAATAGTTAGAACCGGTATGTGAATGTTTGAGTGTGTGTGTGTGTGTGTTTGTGTGCAGCGACTATTAGGAGAGTTGTTAAGAAGGAGTCTTAGACAAGTTTAAGGAAATTTGAACTGAACATAAGATGCAAAGGAGGTAAATAAGAAGTCAAGCATATCAGGATGAGGGAGAAAAAGAGAGATAGTAAAGGGTGAAGAAGAGGGGAGTCTGAAGGGAAATAAGTAAGGGTGTTCACCCCCCGGTTGCGCCGTGACTCTGTGCGACCCGTGAACCTAACAGAAGCCTAGGGGGGGGGTATTTAAATAAGAGTAATGGAGGAGGAGGGACACGAACTGCACGAGAAATGAGTAAATGAACGCGAAAGGACGAGAAAATGAACTTGAAAGGACAAATAAGTGAACGCGAAAAGACGAGTAAATGAACGCGAAAGGACAGTAAATGAACGCGAAAGGATTGTAAATGAACGCGAAAGGATAGTAAATGAATGCGAAAGGACAGTAAATAAACTCGAAAGAACAGTAAATGAACGCGAAAGGACAGTAAATTAACGAAAAAGGAAGAGAAAATGAACAAGAAAGGGAAACTAAATAAAAAAGAAAGGGAGAGTAAATAAACAAGAAAAGGATAGTAAATGAACGTATAAGGACGTGTAATTACATGAGAAAGGGAGTAAAAGTACGAGAAAGAGAGAATAACTGTACGAGAACGAGGAAGTAAATGAAAGAGAAAGGAAGTGTAAATCTACGAGAGAGGGAGACTAAATGTACAAGAAAGGACGAATAAATGAACAAGAAAAGGATAGTAAATGAAAAAAGGAGAGTAAATGTACGCGAAAGGGTAAACGTACGAGGAAGGGTAAACAAACATACGAGGAAGGGTAAACATACGAGGAAGGGTCAACATACGATGAAAGAAGAGAATGCGACATTTGTTTTCCCTGAACACACAACGGCACTGAGTAAACTATGCCTCCAAGTCCCGCTTGGGCAGGGAAACATGACGACGGATAGTAAATGGAAACACTCTGCGTTCAGAGTACTCAGACTGGAAGGAAACGATACTGACAGGCAGCGCATTTCTATTGTTTGTCTAATAAGTGCACTTCAGACCGGGCAAAGGGCGACTTTACCAGAAGCGCCTTATGCAGGAAACCATCAACAAATATCCACTGGCATAAACACGCCCCAACGAGTGACTCTGATGCACGCTAGTCCTCGTGTGGGAGTAATTGAGTTGACTCTGATGCATGAAAGCCTTCGTGATGTGAGTAATTGAGTCGACTGATGCACACGATACTCTCCGTGATGGGAGTAATTGAGTTGACTCTGATGCACGATAGCCCTCGTGATGGGAGTAATTGAGTCGACTGATGCACACGATAGCCTTCATGATGGGAGTAATTGATTTGACTCTGATGCACACGATAGCCTTCGTGATGGGAGTAATTGAGTTGACTGATGCACGATAGCCCTCGTGATGGGAGTAATTGAGTTGACTCTGATGCACACGATAGCCTTCATGATGGGAGTAATTGAGTTGACTCTGATGCACGATAGCCCTCGTGATGGGAGTAATTGAGTCGACTCTGATGCACACGATAGCCTTCATGATGGGAGTAATTGAGTTGACTCTGATGCACGATAGCCTTCATGATGGGAGTAATTGAGTTGACTCTGATGCACACGATAGTCTTCGTGATGGGAGTAATTGAGTTGACTCTGATGCACACAACAGCCATCATGTGGGAGTAATTGAGTTGACTCTGATGCACACAACAGCCATCATGTGGGAGTAATTGAGTCGTTATAACACACTTTACGTACGACACAATTATGAAATAATATTTTATTTTATTTTGAGTCACCTTACATTGCTTGGCAGACGGTAGAGCTGTGATGCTATATCAAGATGTCAAAAATAAATAAGTTCAGGACAAAAATTGCAAAGTTGGCTGTTTTCTGATACAATACAATGAACATCAAAGTACCGGTATTGATTCAATTTGCCTTCATTATATCCTCATGTTCATATTCTGGACTCGGAGCCTATAGATTCGAAGCAAGTTATTTCGTGTTTACAAAATTCCATTCCCTGTACACAGATATTACTTGTATTCGAACTTTATACTCAGACAACTTAAAATCCATTTGATTTTGGCCTCATTTTAAAAATCCGATCTTATACACCAACAGGCACTTGGCACACAAATCCTGTCCATCGTAAAAATGTTCATGGTCAAGGATTTGTGTGTATGGTGGTACTTTCTCTAGTCACACAGCCACCAACGACAATCCCTCCAGCCGACGCCGGTAGCCTTTTGGTCCCAAGACTTTTGCGGGCTGCCCTTATAAAATTAGGAGACCGCCATGGAAGTAAATACATTGTCAGGATACCAACACGTAACATTCTGGGACCCCAACTTGTTAACATTACTTCAAAGCTACGAGAATCCCAACACGCAGTACTTTTAGGCCCCAACTTGGTATCATTATCTCAGAGCTACGAGAATACGATCATGCTAAATATACTCAGGTTTCCAGAATGATCTTCTCAATAGACCCTGCATCATCTATACCTCCCTCATCCTAGCAGTTACACCTAAAAAGAACCAGACATAATCACGCTGAAACGAAACCCTCATTCACATACAAATGGGGAACAAAAGAAAAGACTGGCGTTGGTTCCAGTCCCATCCCTTCATAGAGTATCCAGTACTTATACACGCGCTGGAAATGGAGTGACGTTGACGTGTGGTCGTTTAGATTAGTGGCTTCACAATAGGAGGGGCTGCACGAGGTATCATCTTTACCCAGCAACAGGCACGAGTGGGCTAAACGCCTCAACTACATGCAGTTGTCAATTGCTTCAACCAAATCATCTCGTGAAATTTGGACGAAGTATTCAGCCACTACGCCGAGACACTGCAGCCAACTCCAGCAACGGTTGGCCGGTGGTGAAGTGTTTTTTTGTGTGCAGCAGCAGCAGGCCATCTTGAGAGTTGGAGTTATTGAGCAGCACGCACATTTGGCTCAGTGTAATGCTGTCTCCTGACTGACTGGCTGTCTCCTGACTGACTGGCTGTCTCCTGACCAACTGGCTGTCTCCTGACCGACTGGCTGTCTTCTGACTGGCTTCTGAGACTTGGTAGAGTGCGAGGAGGGGGGAATAACACGACAAAAAGGACGCGCCTCGTCTTCAGTGCACGGCCGCCAGGTCTGTTCAAAAAAGTGGCAGAGCAAAAAATGTGACAATTGAAAAAAGGTTTGGTTCAAAGAAGTGCAAAAATGTCTTCAAAAATGCGTCTGTTCGGAAACGTGTCAGTTATAAAATAATTCGTTTATAAACTATAGTTTCGAAAAAGTACCCGTTCGAAAAATATTCATTTGAAGAAGTTTCCGTTCGAAAGAGTGCCTGTTCGATAAGGCACCTCCTCGATAAAGCACTGGTTCAATAAAGTAGGAGCTTGATACAACATATCTTCGGCACCATTCACCAGTTCAAGGATGCATCAGTTCTGCCAGAAAACACCTCCTCGATAAAGCACTGGTTCAATAAAGTAGGAGCTTGATACAACATATCTTCGGCACCATTCACCAGTTCAAGGATGCATCAGTTCTGCCAGAAAACACCTCCTCGATAAAGCACTGGTTCAATAAAGTAGGAGCTTGATACAACATATCTTCGGCACCATTCACCAGTTCAAGGATGCATCAGTTCTGCCAGAAAACACCTCCTCGATAAAGCACTGGTTCAATAAAGTAGGAGCTTGATACAACATATCTTCGGCACCATTCACCAGTTCAAGGATGCATCAGTTCTGCCAGAAAACACCTCCTCGATAAAGCACTGGTTCAATAAAGTAGGAGCTTGATACAACATATCTTCGGCACCATTCACCAGTTCAAGGATGCATCAGTTCTGCCAGAAAACACCTCCTCGATAAAGCACTGGTTCAATAAAGTAGGAGCTTGATACAACATATCTTCGGCACCATTCACCAGTTCAAGGATGCATCAGTTCTGCCAGAAAACACCTCCTCGATAAAGCACTGGTTCAATAAAGTAGGAGCTTGATAAAATATATCTTCGACACCATTCATCAGTTCAAGGATGCATCAGTTCTGCCAGAAAACAAAAATGTATCTCCTGAAGAAAGTATCGATTCGAGAGTCTTTGAGATATAATCTGTTCGACAAATATTCTGTTCAGGAAAGTATCCGTTCAGGAAAGTATCCGTTCCGGAAAGTATCCGTTCAGGAAAGTATCCGTTCAAGAAAGTATCCATTCAAGAAAGTATCCGTTCAAGAAAGTATTCGTTCAAGAAAGTATTCGTTCAAGAAAGTATTCGTTCAAGAAAGTATTTGTTCAAGAAAGTATTCGTTCAGGAAGTATCGGTCGAGGAAGTGTCTGTTCGAAGGACCGCGATGTCGTCCGCAGCACAGAAGCCTGGAGGGAGGGCGGAAGCAGCAAGGTCGAGTGGCAGCACGTCCGTGCATGGTGACACCGCTCATCCGTGCATGGTGACACCACCCGTCCGCGCATGGTGACACCGCCTGTCCGTGCATGGTGACACCGCCCGTCCGTGCATGGTGACACCGCCCGTCCGCGCATGGTGACACCGCCCGCCCGTGCATGGTGACACCGCCCGTCCGTGCATGGTGACACCACCCGCCCGTGCATGGTGACACCGCCCGTCCGTGCATGGTGACACCGCCCGTCCGTGCATGGTGACACCGCTGCTAGGGTTCATTATTGCAGCCGCAGGGTTCTGTTAAAAAATGGTCTGCTGGCTCAACGGGGCTAAATGCCACCAGAAGGAACATGTGTACACGAATAGGCCAATATTGAACGATGACACATCGATATAAATAGCCGAAGGCTACTAAAAAATACATTCCGAGATAAGCATAAATGCTTGTGGAAGTTTCCAGGAATGAGGCGCCAAGGTGCTCGGTCTCTTCAGTTCCGTACGGAACCGGCTTGGTTATTTAGTGCTAAGACAGCAGCCGTTAGGAAAAAAATAAAGAGCCAAATGGTATAAATAATTTCCGAATTTTTTTGCACAAACTGTATGCTGCAGAAATCAACGCTTTTTTTATTGACCGTTCAAACATGAGTCGGTTTAATGGGGTTGCGATAATTCACAGGAGAGACTGACGATGAATCGAAGGACGTGCTCGTACATGGTTTATTTAGTTGCTTGTCAATAGGAGCCACGCTAATTCAGAGGTCACGCAAGTAATCGATGCCTTTTCATACCTCAACTTTGACGCTTGAACATTCAAACTAGACGCCGTCGCTGGCGACGCGCTCCTGCGGAGGCTGAGGAAGTGAACACTCACTGAGTAAACCGACATGTTTCTTCTACAAAGATTTGCTTTGATCCACAGTTCCACCAGAGCCTCAACGCGAGTCCTAGTAGGCTAAGGATAACGCGAGTCCTAGTAGGCTGAGGATAACGCGAGTCATAGTAGCCTGAGGATTAACTCATGCTCTTCATGTTTGGTATTATTAAATGGGACGGGCGTTAGGGTGAATGAGTCGCAACACGTTACTAAGATAGTCTACTGTACTATTAGTTTGATATTCGAGCGTGATAATCGTACGTAATAAGCGCATGTATCAATCGTATGTAATAATCGTATGCAATAATCGTATGCAATAATCGTATGCAATAATCGTATGTAATAATCGTATGTAATAATCGTATGTAATAATTGTATGCAATAATCGTATGCAATAATCGTATGCAATAATCGTATGCAATAATTGTATGCAATAATTGTATGTAATAATCGTATGTAATAATCGTATGTAATAATCGTATGTAATAATCGTATGCAATAATCGTATGTAATAATCGTATGTAATAATCGTATGTAATAATCGTATGTAATAATCGTATGCAATAATCGTATGTAATAATCGTATGCAATAATCGTATGTAATAATCGTATGCAATAATCGTTTGTAATAATCGTATGCAATAATCGTATACAATAATCGTATGTAATAATCGTATGTAATAATCGTATGTAATAATCGTATGCAATAATCGTATGTAATAATCGTATGTAATAATCGTATGCAATAATCGTATGTAATAATCGTATGTAATAATCGTATGCAATAATCGTATGCAATAATCGTATGTAATAATCGTATGTAATAATCGTATGTAATAATCGTATGCAATAATCGTATGTAATAATCGTATGTAAGAATCGTATGCAATAATCGTATGCAATAATCGTATGTAATAATCGTATGCAAAAATTATAGCAGAAAAGGTATGTAATAATCAAAGGTAATAATGGCTGTAACAATCGCCTACCCTGTATAAGAAATTACTAAAACAAATTGTAGACCAATGCATTGGCGCTAACACAGGCATCAGTTGATATTATTCAACAACAGTACAATTAAAAGATCGAACACAGCACAGTACTGCAATGAAGCGAGGTAACAGATATCGAGACATCTTATGATGCTTACCACCCCCTGCTATCTTTCTTGCGCCTACTGAGCCCTAAGGCGCATTTGCTTTATGTATACATATACTCGGCGGGTGAGCGTTAAGGGGGGCACTCTGCACGGCAAGACAGGATACAGTGTATCCAGTACGCGAGGGATGGGGCACTCTGCACGGCAAGACGGGATACAGTGTAGGCAGTACGCGAGGAATGGGGCACTCTGCACGGTAAGACGGGATACAGTGTATGCAGTACGCGAGGAATGGGGCACTCTGCATGGCAAGACGGGATACAGTGTATCCAGTACGCGAGGAATGGGGCACTCTGCATGGCAAGACGGGATACAGTGTAGGCAGTACGCGAGGAATGGGGCACTCTGCATGGCAAGACGGGATACAGTGTATCCAGTACGCGAGGAATGGGGCACTCTGCACGGCAAGACGGGATACAGTGTATGCAGTACGCGAGGGATGGGGCACTCTGCACGGCAAGACAGGATACAGTGTAGGCAGTACGCGAGG